>KN887370.1:11117-22201 GCA_000934455.1 Apostichopus parvimensis | reverse complement strand
TAGTACATCTGTTAGCCCAATAAACAACCTGTTTTACAGTTTTCAAATATAATTTTACACATGGAATAATGATAGCACCATGATAAAAAGAATCTAGAAAAATAGTAGGTCTATTAACTTGATCGTTATTAAAAAGGCATTCCTAAAATTAGAAGGGAACTTGGCATACCTTTGCCCATCATTTTCATTCCCTGCAATGACATTTATGATTTACTGACTATATATTTCAAAAACCATCCGTAAATATATTATGAATATCATTGAAATATTATTGAAAGCAAATAGCTTTGACCGAATTGATTGTGATAGACATGTGGCGACTTATTGAACTCTATCGTTAGAATCCAGATGCATCTTGTTTATTATTTGCACTGTACGAAGTTACTTTAAACACAGTTTATGACTGTTATACTGCTGTATATATTCTGACTTGTTTTCTATCTCTAGCCCAATGGCTTTTCTTGCCATTTCAAAATTTCCTTACCCATTTCTGCACAGCACCTCATAGGAATTTCATCTCTTTTTCAAAAGTTGAAATTTTTGAATATTTTTGCTAGTCTCTGCATAAATAATGTAACGTTGTCATTTAAAAACTATGGATGTCACCCTTAATTTGTGAGTCCCACATTAAAATCTATATCAATCAAGTTTTAGGGTAGAAAAAAAATTAAAACTGTACATTTATATTTAGTTTTGAATCTATTATTTATTACACTGAAAATTCTTTGAATGTTTTGATCTATGTTACATGTAACATCCCATTTAACAAGCAAAGTATGGGTGAACCTCTTACATGCAATGCCGATCCCTTGAGTACTGGAACCCTAGTTTTTTATGGAGGTCAAAAGTCATTTGAGGTGACCAGCTAGGGCAAAGTTAAAAGACATGGTATCCTTGATAACTTCAAAAATAAAATTGTTGTGAACTCTGTGTTTGCCATGTTTATCTGTCCATCCTACAGAGTCCAAGAGCCTTTTGTTTCTATAGCTCTGTTTAAAGGTCAGTAATATCAAAGTCAGAAAAAATGTTAAACGTCACAACTTTAAAAGTAGAGTTAAAATGAATTCATACTTGTCATGTGTTCTTATGAAGATTAAAGGTCATTTAAGTTCACCAGAGGTCCGACATCTGAAAATCAAATAGATATATATATATATATATATTGCCAACCGGAAAGCTTGCATAGAATTCATAGTTAGTTGTGTAGAATCACCAGGTGAATTTCTGAATGTTTATCGGTATCTGTAGGGGTCAAGGGTCCTTTGAGATGAACTTGAATAATCTTGTGTGCAGTGTTACATTCAATGACATTCTAACTTGTGTAAAATTTAGCAATAACTCACTACTGTTGGCTTTCTGTTTTTTGTTGATGTACTTGTGTTTAACCTTATCAAAACAGAAGTATACATAACTACGGGGAAATTAAATTCACTTGCGAATGTGTACTTTCAATGGACATTCTATGTCTCACAATGTGACCATATTGATTCAAGTTGAATGAAGCATGATGACAAAGTAACCTGGGATTTTTTTATTTGGATTTTCACATTTTTCTTCGTGGTTTCTAAATAAAATACACATGGATCTTTGCTGTATAAATTCAGCGTTTCTCAGTATGTAAACTGTTTAGTAGGAGGTGTTAAGACTGGTCTCAAATTGACACACAGTGCAAGGCTTTCACCAACCGATGAAAGGTATATGAAGGATGTATGAATGTGTTTCGATGGTATTGGATTCATTGGTAATTTGTGTACCACAAATAAATTCTTGCAATATTAGGGTCCTGAGTGACGATCATATAGCATTGATCATGTGCAAGTCGTAATGTAGAGAGATTCATTATGTTCTTTTTACAATTTGCAATGTACAAAGTGCAAACACCATAATAACATATAAACTGGTCATGTCTAACCAACGCAAGCCAAGCAAACCTTAATTTTGGATAAATTCTTTCTCCGTATGTAACCTGTTTAGTAAGAGGTGTTAAGAACGGTCTTAAATTGACACACAGTTCAAGACTTTCACTAAGGAAAGGTATAATATAAAGGATGGGTGAATGTGTCGTCTCCGATGGTAATTGGCAATCTGTGTAATACAATGGATTCGTGCAAATTGAGGTCCTGAGTGACAATCATATCTAGAATCCTGTACATGTCGTAATATACAGACATTCATACTTTGTTATAACCTGCAATGTACAAAGTGCAACAACACAAGCACATGTATAAAATGGTCATGTGAGACTAACACAATCCAATCCAACCGATGTAACAATCTTGAGCACCAAGGGCAGCATTCTTTTAAGCTACGTCAATTATGCACAACATACATGCCCTATGTGGGCATACAGTAGCCAAGTACATTAACACACTGACTGTAGTCGAGTCAGATTTGTGCGTTATGATAGCCCCGTCATGCAATTGAATAATGGCAATTACTTACACCATGGGTTGCCTTGTAAATAGACGAAGTGCATTGAGTTTGCATTGAGTTTTTGTATTAAAGCAGGGGAGGAGAGGTAAAGGAATGATGGACTCAGCTGTCCAGAATTGTTATCCAATACATCCATGCCAATGATCAGTTAGTTATCATATACCTCAGAACCGTCAATGGAAATATCATGTAGAATATACAAAAATGATTTGACAATAGAAATAAAATAGCCTCACAAAGCATTTACATAAGGAAATTTGTTTCTGCAGAAGGGTTCAAAACCCAGTTTTCTAGCACACCCACTCCCTTTTTTGGACACTATAGTGGCAAGGTGGTCTTCAAGCTACTCTATGCATGAAGAGTCACATAAGTGAAGTTAAAAAACCGAATCTTCCGTGCAATCGATGGCAAGTCATATCTGGACTATTCAAAACCGATTTTTAAAAAATACAACGCCCTAACCGTTTTTGATGTAACTAAACGTCTAGTAGCCTTATTCATGTTCCAATCCTGCTACAATTGATTACCAAATTCACTCTCCAATGTGTTTGCTCCTCGTAGTCATTGTTACTACACCAGCAATAGTTCTGATTACATCATCCCTTCCTGTAGTCTCGCAATTAGCCAGCGTAACATCAGATATTTATGACCGATCACCTGAAATGTTCTCCCAGACTCGATAAAAAAAATCTTCTTCCCATACTAAGCTTTAAAAGAAATTACAAATCCTTCTTCCTATCTGATTATTTTTAATTTACATTTATACTGTTATCTAGCCATGCATTGCCCTTTTCTTTCTGCTTAATGTTTTTTTTGTCCTTTATTCCGTTTAACCGTTTGTTCTTTTCCAGTCCTGAAGTGTTTTCTTTGTCTCTGTAAAGGGGATTAATATCCCACAAGCTTTTAGCTTTTAGTAGCTTCCTTGTGTAATCCCCTCACCCATTTATAATGTTTAAAGTCTCTTGTCTGAACACGTCACTGTAAATTCTTTGAACATTGTTGGTTGAAATAATGTTGAATTGAATTGAAATAACTTATGTATGCGAAATATGTTAAAACAAGGGAAAGAAATCCTGAATAATTTCAAGTAATTGAGCTATTGTTGTGGGACATAGGCACAAAGTACATTGTATTCCTGTATAAGTGATGTTAGATGATGTAATATGTTAGTAGTGAGGTATAATGTACACAAGCACATGGTACTTACCCTTGTACTGACTTCATTATAATGTAAAAGTACTTATGTTTTTTTCTTTTTAGATGCACCTGTGTGTAGCTTGGTTAAACAGGAAGGGGAAGATTGTATGGAGGTCACATTAACTTGCGATTGTGAAGCTGTACCTGCAGATATAACTCAATATTCATTCTTCAACGGAAGTAGTAATATAACTGATGGACCTAGCAAAAGGTTCACTGTAAGTGTTGCCTATGAAACCTCAACTGAATTCTCTTGTAGTGCTACCAATGACATTGGTCCTGGTGACAAGTCAGATGTGAAGGTTCATTATTGCGACAAAGGTGAGTCTTTAAAATATATCCTACAATTACATTGTGCCTTTAAATTATCAATTAAACAATGGGGTAACGTTTGTCTCTTTAAGTGTAGGCAAATATTGAAGTGCTGATCTTCTGTACAAAGCCAGCAGTATTGTTCAGTTTGACATCGGCAAGGACAGGCATTTAGCAAGAACTTGGATGGATCTTCAAATTTGAGGATGGATAAATTAATGAATTGCTTACCAATCTGTGCAGTTAATGACATTCGGGATAATGGATTTATACATGGTTGATTAAGTTTTGGAAACCTATTCGTCCTAATTCCGGGAAACATGTTTCAGTACTCACAAAGTATGTAGTCAACATTGTATAAAACCAGTATGCTATTTTGGAGACTTCCCTGCGTAGGTTATCTTTGGCAGTTAACTGAACTCTGTATTAGGGTAGCAATTCATGCTTAGGAATCGAGTGACTCCCAAACGTGTGTGTCGTGACACCTGGTCTTTAAAATGTGTACTCACTTCGTCTTTGCTGCAGCATTATGTACAAAAAATCCACTGTTGCTCCTTTGCTTAACTTGTCTTAAATCACTCTAATATTTTACACATTCAAAATGTAATTTTTTTGACAAAGAAGCTGTCACATTCTACCACAAGTGAGAATCTGAACATTCTTTTCAAAGGACAGCAGACAATTTAAAAATAAAATTAAATGGGCTCATTCGCTTTTCCAGTGTTGATATATTTTTCATCCATGGACAACAAAAGTCTTATTGATCTCGGCAAGGTACTTGTCGTGGAATAATAATATCGGAGGATGTCCAACTATTGTAATTCCTTCATGTTAATTCCGAGGTTTTGCTCAAAGGAACATCAATCGGACATGTTTTCGATGAACGGCTATTCACAAGGCTTATTTTGCCATGTTCCCCGGTCTTTTGGTTTACAAAACGTGGGGAATTGGTTGGTGCTATAAGAGGCCGAACATCACTATAACCTCCTCATGGATAGAAATTATGGATAGGTCAGTATAACCTGGAGTGAATATCAGATGCAGTTTGTATTCCTTGCCGGACTGAGTTTAAAAGGAATCTTTACGATGGATATGGGTGGGGGGGGGGGGGTTGCGGGTATGTGTTAATTACTCGTAAAAACCATAAATTGGGTTAACTTGGTTTGTGGATACATATTATTGAGTACAAGAACACTATTAATTTCTGTGAAGTTCACAGGTTATTTGAGATTAAACGAGATTAAAGTATGAACACCTCGTAAACACGATAACTCAAAACATACATCTTTATTGTACTCAAAGGAAAGCATAAGCTTTTGAAAAGTGGCTCGTTAATCACCGGTTCTTTGATGGACCTAGGAGCCACTTTTCAGTGACCGGGAGCCAGTTTGTTATTTAAACGATAGATGCGTGTAGTTTTTACCTTATTCTGTGTAACGAATCAGTTCAAGAATGATTGACAACTAGCCCATCAGTGTAAACATTGACCCCATAATGACCAGAATTTTAAAAAAAGTTAGCTTTCAGCCTGAAGTATACTTATAGGAGGGCTTGTTAAGAGCATGAATATCTTCCACACGAAAGGCTACCAGTTTGTCATGTATGAGACCCTATTTATGAGTGACACGTTCTTTAAAACGAAACAATAATCGCTGTTTGGCAAGCGTAACAACAGTTGAATGCGCCAAAACATATATTAACTTGTCACTGATAACGATATATTGTAGTCTCTGTAAATTTATGACAGAATGTAAAATCACTATTTTCAACCTATGCTAGGCATATTCAATCTGCTTCGTAGTACACACTGGAAAAATGATATTTCTGTGCAATAACAAATATCTCCTAAAATAAAGTGATGAATAACCTAAAACAAAAAGTAACAGAATCATTGAAATGCTGGCTGCACCAATGTTGTCCCAAACAAATCCCGAAAAGCTCTAGCAAGGACTGATGCCACTGCTTTTGCTACAAAGGTAGTTTGTTTCCCCCTCGTGTATTTGTGTTCTGACTCGAAAATTGTTCTTCTTCACTTCTTTGTGTAACCAAACCAAATTATATTTTATCTTCGTAAGCGTATGTCAAAAACGGGAAAAATCCGATTCGAGAACTTTTAATTTTGTTGGTAATTTATCATTTCCTGCATGACAATGATATTTGGGTCGCAGTTTTCTAAAATCGAATAAAATTATATTTCTGTTTTATCAATATTCAAGCAAAGAGATTTGTGATTAATAGCAATTCGTACATATCCATATAGCACAAGTGTAAGCAGGCTGCTTGTAACTCTGTTCGGGGACAAATAAAAGATATCATCCAACACAAGGGCGTAGGAACCGGGAGGGGGGCTGGGGGGCGCAGCCCCCCATTGAAAAATATGGAGGGGCGGAAGTATCATTCCGCCCCCCCGCTCCGCATGTCAGAAAACCCCTTTTTCATTTCCAAATTAGAAAAAAATCTAATTTGGAGCACCAAATTGCATCTAAGGCCAGGTGAAAATGCAAAATTATTTACAAAATGGAGTGGGTGTTGAAAGTGTGCTATAATGCACCACATTGCATCTGAGGCCACCTGGAAATGCAAACAAATCCAAAGGGGAGGGGACGCCCCCTCCCCTTAGAGCCCTCCCCCAGGCCGGCCATCAGTCTTCAGCCCCTCACTCAAAAGTACCTTCCTACGCCACTGATCCAACAGGTCATTTAAACAGAATACCGGGCCTATTCACTCGTTCACTCTACATACGTACCAAAGTGTTCTCACTGTACATTTTCAAAATGATGCCTAATCAACAGCATATGTATATCCATATGTTACTTTCACGTGCGATTCGACGGAGTTTCTCTCTCTCTGAGCGTGCACTTGATTAGTTAAGTTTGTAAAAGATAACGTCTGCTTGTTTATGTAACACGAGTGCCCAGTAAATCAGACCGGGAAGCTCTTCAACTGATAACATCGTTTACAAAACTAGTTTATGTGACATGACGATAAAGATAAAAAGTACATTAAAATTAACAACGCGCACAAACATTCACACATTCCATTTTCCTTTCCTAAGAGATATTTACCATAAATTACTCATTCTAACGTTTACTATTTTGTTTCAATTCTATCACAGAACCACGTAACAAGGTATTGTTTAATATTGACTAATGTGTATGTGTTTTTGTTTGTTTTTGCATTGAACATTATGAAAATATACCCTTGTGCTTGCGTCAATGAAGGGATCAACTCAATTAACTGATTAATGACCTTCCGGTTCCGAATTGTCAATATACCTAACATTAGACACTCTGTTTGGTGTGTTAACTGTTCGTGTAAGTCTCTCTTCAATATACATTTCAAATTGAAGTCTATACGACTGCTCTATCCAGCACCACTATACCAACGGAATTCTCTCGGGGTATGTGAGATTTTTTGTTGACAGTGTGGTCTACTATTAACGATCATGATGATGATAATGATAATGATAAAGATCAAGATCGATATCGTGATCAATATCGCGATCGAGATCGAGATCGAGATCATGATCATGATCATGATCCCCATCCCCGTCCCGTCTGGTCCCCGTCCCCGTCCCCGTCTCCGTTTCGTCATCGTCATCATTATCCTCCTCCTCATAGTCATTCACCTCCTCATCCACCTCCTTATCCTCATTCTCCTCCTCTTCTTCCTCCTCCTGTTACTCCTCCTCCTCCTCCTCCTCATTCCTCGTGCTTCGTCCTCGTCGTCGTTTTTGTCATCATCGTCGTCGTCGTTGTCGTCGTCAACATCATTATCATCATCATGCGAAAGAGAATGCGAAGGCTAAGTCTCAGAATAAGGCTAATGGATTACCTCCATATCAAAACCTGCAGTTACCACTACCTTACCTACTACAGCCACTGTAACAACTGTATCCCCGTCTACCAAAGAACGTAAAAGAACTAAGAGTATGTGGACTAACATTCACGTTTTGGCCAACTGTCCTTGCTAGGAAGTATTTTCTTAATAACGCTCAATTTAGTCTTTCTGAACTCGACGACGGGGGATTATGAACTGCTTATTTGTTGAAATTATATTAATGCCTCTTTGCATTAGATTTCAAAAGCTAAGTTATATTTACAGAAAAACCAATATCGGGTGTTTAATTTAGTGGCCAACGCATGTGTGTATGTTTTGTGTTAGATAGCATTGTAAGAAAAAAATGTTTTGGTTCGGTGTCATCACGTCTCCAAGTTAGACATATGAAATAAGATGTAATGTAAACACTATCATTCTGTATTATTATGAAACGTCCCCGCTCTGAACATCAGTCTTACTACTTGTGTGAGGTAAGTTGTAGTATATCAAAATGGCTTTCAGCAGCAGCAGTATTTGAAAACATGTATGAAAGAACCAAAGAATAGCATATAGACTCATTAGCTTTTTATTAACATTGGTGAAACATCACCTTTGTTCTTTTATTTCAAGAAAGTCAATTCACTTATTTAACAAATACTCATTTCACTAAAAGAAATTATGTGCAAATCGTCTTCTGGTGTACAAAACATCACCAACTTTTGCTTATAGCAGCAAACCTTCTGATCCAATGTTCATGAAATATGTGCAAATATACCTGTCCTTTTTTGCCTGGAGAGCTGACGTGTAATCTTTTTATTTGGTGTTACTTTATCCTTAGATGTCAGCGATTTAGCCTTTCCGTTTCGTGCCCTGGGTATTCGCCAATTATTTCATCGTTTTCGTTTTGGGACAACATATTTTATTCCAATATCTTTGTTTGCGTTGCATGTAGCAGGTTTCGTTGAACTGGTATACTTATACTCACGTAATAAGTTATATATCTGTATTGAAACTGCTCTCCCTTAGTGCAATGTACTCTTACTTCTTTGTTGAAATTTACAAGCTTTTACTATTTGAACTGTAATGTTTAATTTTACCCACATCGTGAACGTCTATGTTCTAGAGTCACTGTTGAAGGGTCCAGAATCCCAACAACTGCTCTATTATGTTATGACATAATAACTAGTTCGATAAATGTCCAACAAAGGCCTATCCGCCTAAAATAAAGTTTGGTCCCAATTACCGGTGGTGATTTTGAATTGAATCCCGGCCAATATGTGCATGACTGTGTCAGCTGCCAACGAAATATGAGACGGAACAGTGCAGCAATATTTGGCCATATTTGTGATAAGTGGACTCATGTAAAATTTTATGAAGTGAGCATTCAACGATACAGATATGTTGCAGTGTTAGGTGATGACTTTCATACTTTATTGTGTGAAATGTATTTTCTATTTTTTAACTTTTGAATATACTCACTTGTTTCAAGAGGACCCAGATTATATAATCCTGTTCATTCTATCACTAGGAAGCCTCATGATCTTCATTGCACTAAGACGCTTACCTCTGATATTACTGGTGCTTTTTCTCTAGTCGATAAATTGCAACCAACTTCCTCATCTAAAACCTAGAATCTGAAAAGTGAACCAATTTCTACGCGTACTACTGTGTCTGACAGGGATTCCAATCAAAAGAAGTTCATGCCGGGATTCCTATGATGAATGTGGTAAAAGTGGTTACAAAATGATTCCTTCAACCTCCCCTACTTCTCTCAATTAAACATTAAAACGTGCGGTAGATCATCCCAAAGGTAACCCCGTGAGACCACCCTGTATTTAATAACCACAATCTCAAGGGCTTGATACAGGGATGCCAGATGTCTACAAGCAATTTTTTGTCTGAACAGAGTGTTTGATTTTCACGTTTTGACCAATTAAAAAAACGTGTTGTTGAGTTCAAATTTAATTGAAGACTTACAGCAGTCTCAATTTCAGAAGCAAGCATCAATGTATACACACTTAATCACCATCTCTGAATTACCTGTTACATTTTATTTAAAGAATGTCATTGAAATATTCTGCGAACAAACTCGAAAATACTCCTCTGCTGTCTGCTATTATATGATAAAAAACGGTATTGCTTTTTGTAACAGTTGAAAAAGGTCTGTTTGAATTCCCCAAATATTGTTATGCATATGCATTTATCAAATTATATGTGACTTCAACGTCTTATGTTTCACTGAGGTTACATTAAGTGTATGCTACTTAACAATACAAACGTGTCGTAATAATATGTGCTGCTCAATGATTTAGCTCTCAGCTATTATTTTTAGTCCGACATATCTTCATCTACTATTTTTTCATACGTGTTTATTTTCTTATGTTTGCAGCTAGCATAGTGACAACTGAACAACAACCTATCACTGATCCTCAGTCTTTAGGTTTGTGGAATTTCCAGTCTTTCCTTTTCTGTTAAATTGCATTATTTGTTAGAAAACTGTCTTGGTATTCAAGCCAGTACGATTAATTTTACCAAAGTTCTGTATTACTCTTATAGGTTGAACACCGCGCATGCTTTACATATGTGAGAGGGTTAAGAGGGGTTTAACAGTTTTGTCAGAACATGAGCATTGTGTTACTAGGGATAAGTAAGTGTAAATTGTAATTTGCAATAAAATGTTAAAAATCTGTAACGGTAGGGCCTACATCGTTAGGATTTCTGGGCAAGAGGAAGTACCGGGATTCTAAATAGGAATCTTCACCTATGTATAATATTGTATACAGTATATATGTAAGTTATGCGGTTAAGACATTTTCTGCCACCTTTGTGGGATGATCTTTTTTAACAATTTACCTAAAGGGTTGGGAGCACTCCTTCAAAACATTTATTAAACCTACCTTAGTACTCACAAAGCATAAACACGTTTTGAAGACAATTATATTCAACACATCCTGCTTCACAAGTCGTTCTTTTGCTTGTGCGCTGCACTATGTTGGATATCCTGCGCTATAAAATCAACCTACAATTGCAGTGGCGTATCCAGGATTTTCTGACCCGGGGGGCGCGAATTACTATCTAAGCGGAGCGCCACCATCGGTTGGCGCGCAGCGTACAAGAAAATTTCTGATTTTGATACCCCCCATATCACCGGATATGGCACTTCTCGAGCTTGAAACTGACCAACCAGATGTACACTTTTGCCTGAGAACCAAGTATTTCCAAATGGTTTTTTTTTCCATCTATAACCTTTTTGAAGATTGTCATCAGTCACACATCATGTTCGACCTCATCACATCTCCTGCGGATCATTGCTTTTGTAGGTG
>KN887367.1:11985-30988 GCA_000934455.1 Apostichopus parvimensis | reverse complement strand
TGTTCTTGTTTTCAACCTTACACCATTCATTTAAGATAATCAAGTTAGTCAAAGCATATCGGTATCTAAGAAAATGAGAATAACTGTTATCAAAGCTACGAGTTATAGCAACACTTAGTCATGATATAGCCCGATCTTCAGTACTTTGGTGACTTTTCTCTCTTGTTCGAATAACTTTAAACATGAAATGAATATATAGAACAGATGATTACCTTTGAGAGGAAGACTCTGGCCTTTCGATGCTCGGAAAGACTGTTGTATGCTCTGAGCGAGACCCGCCAGATGCAATTTGTGTAACATTTTCACAAGACCTGAAATACCAGTAGGAGCAATTAATCCTCGACTCTCCAAAATATCCACCATGTCTTGGCCATGTGTCTCGGATCTCTTGATGCTTGCAATCTTTCCAGGTTTTAATTCAAGCAAATTTGATATTTTCTTAATCACGCGAAGATCCAGATAATCAGCTAGATCGTATTTGAAACGACCAAAACCTGCGACACAGAAACAAATGATGGCGATGCAAAGAGATTCTTAATACATATGTTTGCTGTTTGATTTTTAGCTTGCATGATAAACAAGACATACAGTCATAGTTACGTGGTGGAAACAATATGTACAATAATGAAAAACGCCCACACCTTCCTCCCCGACATACAATTCAACACGAAAGAAACTAAACCATCAAGCTAAAGCAAACATAGGTATGAGAAGATTTTTTGACACAATTGCAAGTTAACGATGCAAAGGTTGTATGCAGGCCAGAAGGATAATAATGCATAACTTTTCCACAGGTTATCGATAGATGAACGTTGTTTGTTTGCTTTTGACCATTTTTCCAGATGTGCTGAACTATCATGCTGTCAGTCAAAATGGTAATTAGGTTTGTGTACTGTCTTTGGTGTATATATATTACTACCACGACATAAATCAATGTCGACATATGCATTCATGGCTCACTTAATCCATGTAGTTAGTTACCTATATCGTTAGCAGTTAAAGTACCAGTCTGTGATAATAGGCTGGTTAATGTATCTGCAAAATCGATAGGTTTTCATCAAGTGCGAGGCAAAAATTGACGTACATACAGCTGTCTCAAATCTATCGTTTCTTTTAAACTCTCCAGAATTTAATGCAATCAAATTTGATGATAGTTGAATCACGAAAAGAGGCCAATAGTCAGGTAGGTCGACTTTAAAAGGACCGAAACCTGCTTCTTGAACAAGTCAGTTTTTATACACCTTCTAGAGTTTCCTCATACTAATCGATCCATCTGCACTATGCAGCAAAGTATGTTTTGCATAGGATATGGTTAGCACATAGAGAGAACCTCTTCTACCCTAGTCCAATATCTACTCCTCTGCCCCTACTCGCTAAACACACCCTTGCAAGTTTAATGTCAAGTTAGGCCGCTTAAAGTTTTCTACTCAGAGTATCAAGTTGATTTTCTTCAAATATATGTATTATGTCACATGTTGTGGGCGAAATTACTTTGACCATGCATGGCCTATGATGCTCTCTCGTGCAGAAAACAAAATTGAAAATGTTTAGCAGTGCTATATGTTACTCTTATCTTGTGGTAGGAAGTCTAGTTGACGCAAGGACAGATAAAGCAATAAAATTTGTGATCGGATTTTTTTCTTTGCTAAAAGTCTCTTACCTTCTGCAAGGTTTGTCCCTGTGTCCCTCTCGGTGCTTTTGGATGGTTCCGCGTGTGCCATTATTGACCTGTAGAAGAAAAAAAAACTGATAGGTAAGTTTCTGACGTCACCGTATCATTAACAACGAAAAATGTTAGAAACGTCAGCTTAAAATATTCACTTTATCAAAAACACCACACGCGACTCAGCAATTCAACGTCAAAACTGTTTAGTGTTGTTTTAATTTTATTTTTGCATTTTTTAAGAAGGAACACAAACTTAACCTTTGACATGCTATAACCTGTAATTTTAACTCCGCGTAACATTAACATAAATAATAACAATTTACAGATGAAGGAAACATGGACGTTTTTGTGCTGTTTTAGTCATAAGAGACAGATATTACAAACGGAGTGCCATATAAATTTGATTTTAACATGTGGAACTTAAGTGGTTAATAAAAACTCTTAACACTGATTTTTTTCTGAGGCGAAAAGTTGAACGATATTTAATTACTCGATACGAGTTATAACGAAGGTTAGATGTCAAAGTGTCATTGAAATTGGCCCGAAAGTTTTAGTCTTGCCGATGAACGAGCTTCATACCGCGGCGCTACAACTATGTGGCATGGGGTCCATGGCCCACTTAAGGGCCAATGATGGGTCCTGGCGCGAATACCTTTACCGGTAGCGTGTTTCATGTGATTTTGTTATCGTAAAACACTTTTTTCGAATTAAATTGCAACAAATAATTTGGGTCTCTAGTCATTGTCCTTTTACAAATTGATCGTTTTACAAAATTCGGGGCTTTGCCCTGTGTCTTGGCCTCCCTTTTTCGAGGACCAATTATACTGTGTATAGTACCAATAGTAGATTATATTTTGCGCGAATGCTAGCAGCTGTTAACACTGTATGGTTGAGGACTATGTTTTGTTAGCATTGAAGTTGGCATATATATAAGTTACGCAATTTTGTTGCTGTCGGGACGAGAACGTATCAACGTTATCGTTGTTGTTATCGTTGTGGTTTACAAACATAAACAAGGCTCAAACTTGCAATAAATAATTTGTCAGTGAAAAATGAAAATGACATAAATTTTCCTTATCAGATACATTCGACATAAACCGAATCCTTGGTCAATGAAAACGTGTGCAATGATTTGAATGTATATATGATGCAATGGTTCGCGCTTTACCGTCCAATTACCGATATGAGCAGGAATTGAGTCGCCTAACTTAAATAAGACGGTAGATCTGGTAGTATATACTAATCGTCATTTAGAAGAATACAGAGAAACATTGCATTGATACTCCAGAGCTAATACACAGATGGCAACAGGGCAGTGAAACCAGAGATCACAGTGGGCACGCCATTTCCCCTAAAGTTGGAGGGCCCATTTTCGACAAACGTTTCACCAGACTGTGTTGTAGTTCAAGGCCAAAACGTAAAGATTCGAAACTAAGAGAGATGACAAAAGGTTCGAGATCGAGATATGAAGGTCCGAGATATTTCTATTAAGGGTTTACTTATGCAATGAGTCAAGCATAGTTCCAATGGCAAGCACATCGAGTATTTGTAACGCTAGCGTAACATGTTAAAATGCTATCCTCGAAACCAGCATTAATAAGACTAATTATACGTCCCCTATTTAACGTATTCCTTCTGTACTAGAGCCGCCGGACAATCAGTGAAACTGGATAGTCTGACAGTGTGCGGATGTACGGAATGCCATATGTATCAAACATGTCCAGAGCAATATAAGCATGTCCAAAATAATATAAGAAGGTCGAAATTTATATAAACATATCCAAACAAATATAAGTATGTCTAAAAATAATATGTGCATGTCCAAAATAATATGACAGTGTCGAAAAAGTATATGAATATGTCGAATGTAACTGCCAAATTCATCTTTGTATTGAACATTTAGGCGTTTGAAGTTACGCCAAATGTTTCAGATATTGAACTTTTTAATCAATCCTGCGATAAACACGCAGTGCGCCAGTAGACATTGTACATCATGCTCATAGGAAGGGGGAGACAAGAGATGACAAGGGCGAGACAGAGACAGAGGTGTAGTTTAGAGTTTAGAAAAGGAGAGATGTGTGGAAACTATAAGGAAAGAGGTTGGCATAAAAGTTAATACTTGAGGTTATACCTTCATTATTTTATGTTTGTGGGTTAGCCGGTTATTGAGTTAGTGAAGCAGTAAGGTTGCAAACCGGCAGAATCCGTGACTAATTGGGTAAATGAAGGTCGTGAATGAAGGCGGTGGAGGTCAACTTAGAGATGAGTACGGCTTTGAGGGAGGTGTTTTGCATAATTTGAATGTTTTTCTTTAGTGTGTGCAGAGAAGTTGATGGTTGCTGTGAACCTTTCTCCCAGAGTGGACGGATACATTGTTTAAAGATTAGTAAATTAGTTTAGGGACTGCTGCCTTTCCCTTAAAGAGCATTTGGCGGAGAAGAGAGATGTGGCGAAAGACTCTAGCTTTGACAGTGTTGAAGTGGTCCGTCCAGTCCAGGAAGGGGAAGAGTTCAAGAAAAGAGCAGATGAGGGAGGGGTGAGCAGATGATCATGCAGATGGACGTTGGGGAAACTGAATGTTTTGAGTGCGGCACGACTATGGCAGTAAGGGTGGATGAGGTAGGTGGTTTTAGCAGGGTTTAGTTTGATGAGCCATTGGTTTAATAGTTTGTTCGTGTGTCCAGGTTGCTGTAGAGATGTTTCGTGCCGATGGTGGACTTACTGCTACCTATACAGATGACCACTTTGTCTGCAAACTTTGAGAGGCGGATATGAGAAGATGGATGAGAGATGTCGTTAACGTGATTATGACAGGGGGGTGTGGGCGATAGCCATTAACCTCAGTAAAACTGAGCGGTTAGGGAGGAGGTTAGGGAAACGGTGGATGAGAGCAGGAGGGAGGTGAGAATGGCGGAGCTTGGAGCGAAAGCCGGTGTGCAAGACTGAGTCGAAGGTTCTTCAAATGTCCAGGAAGAGGTAGTAGTGTTTGTTTTTCTTTGAAAGCCCTCGTACACAGCATGGATGTAGTAAAGTAGTCTGTGGTAGATCGATGTGCAAAGACTGCGGCTTGGAGAGGGGAGAAGTTAGAAGGGATAGATATGGTTTTTAATAACACGCTCCAAGGTTTTCACAAGCCTGGGGAGAAGAGGGATGGGTCGCTAGTTAAGTAGGTTGGCATGTGATTGTTTTGGTTTGCGGATCATACATAGTTTGTCTTTCTGCCAGGCGTCGGGGAAGTAACCAAGGCGAAGGCAGGCAGTGATAATGTTAGTCAGCATGGATATGGTGGATGGGGGGGGGGCAGGAGCATGTTTGTGGGATAGGTAAGTGATTTCGTCAATTCCAGATGATGAATGTTTAGTGCTCTTGAGTGCCTTGGTGATTTCACCAGGGTTGATGACTTCTTTAAGATCGGTAGGGTGGAAGAGGGGTAAAAGTGGGTAAAATGGGGAAGAGGGTGGAAGAGCCGACATTTATTGGTGATGAGATTGGTCAAACTCGTCGAAACTGAGACCACAGAGGTTTGAGACCAGGTGTTGTTGGTCTCGGAGACCTACAAGACTGCTCCCACCTTCTCTTTGTCTTGCCCCTCCCCCATTCCATCATATTTATCGGGGGGGGGGGCAACTGCTGTAAATCGTACTTGCTTCCAAGTTGTTTCAAGCACTCTTAAATATAATCTTGACGGAAAAAGCTCTGTGGCTCCTGATATCAAACACAAACAAAGTAACATCTATGATTTGTTAGTAAACTGTTGTGCTGCATTACTTAAGGCACCTGCTTGCACATATCTTTTTTGAAAAAGTCTACTATTAAAAGAAAGAAAGAAACATAAAGTTGTATTATGTATTACAATATATTTTATTTTATATATGCTCGGTCAACGTTTGAACTCTTCTTATCAGATGAATTGGAAAGTACCACCAGGTAGTCATCTTAAAATGCTGTATATGTGCTTAAATGTGCTCATTGAGTTTCTTTGACAGCTTAGGAGAATCTGTGCAAAGATGTTTGAGCTAGCCATAGGTTAAACATTTTTTGCTCTTCTTGGAATGACTTTATTATGCAAATTGATAGTAAAAAAACAGTGTTTTTGCACTCTTTACATTGGAGGGCAATTATTTGACATATCTACGCAACCACGAATGTGGGAGAAACAATTATTGGTTACAATTTTTCATTGGTGGCTTCACAATCAACATTTTTCGTCCAATTGAGATTCTTCTGCTTAATTTAGTTGGTCACATTAGGAGGCAAACCATCTTTTGTACTTGAAAAAAATCTAACCTACTTTGACTCGGCCAGAGATCGAACCTTCACTAATAAGAATTCCTTTGTCATCAAGTTAATAACATCACCAATGTATGTTTTGGTCCAGCCATGCTGTTTTGTAGTAGACCGAGATGCTCCTATATAACATATTTGTTTACTGTATTATTTCTCAGTGAAATCTAATAGGTTATATCATAAGTATAAACATTCTAACTGACACTCTAGCATAGCTTCTTCCGGTTCTTCTAATCGAAAAATCACCTAAATATTGTTCAAATAAATACAGGCAACGTGACTTGATAACACAACATATCCTATTTTCAGTTGAGCTTGACAACATAGAACAATGTGCTTTTAAGTGCGTTAAAACGGAACAAATAAACAACTAAACACATCCAACCAAAACCATTCTGCATTAGATTAGACAGAATCGGAACTCATGATAGGCCTATAGGCAACAGTTAACCCTATCTACGTCTCAGTAAAAACCAAAATCAAGGAACAGAAACACGTTGACGTTAAGCACAGTGAGTATATATTATAGCGTAAGCCTAGGCCTAGAAAACGTTTGCATTATAATCATATAAAAATATGTATGATCATAGGCCCTATCCTACTGTAGGCCTTCATCTACTTTATACACTGTACTAGACCTTGGCCTACTAACGTAAAATTAGCCCTACTAGGCCTAAACTAGTAGTAGGGTAGTATTATTTCGTTAAATTTGCTTACACTTTGCTTTTCGAATTTGGCTGCCAATTGATGTCGACATCCCAAGCGCCTACAGTAATAATGAAACCGTACATCATGCACACTATAAGTAAAACGAAAACCTCACGCGAACGAGTGTACAGACTACGTAATGTTAACACTAGTTACGTGCTCGTCTAGTAAAAGAAATAATGTTGTCTGGTGTAAATATTGAATAGCCCCATCGGATGGGAAAAGTCCTTATTTACAGTAGCATCCATCACCACATAAGGACTTGTGGAGCAGAAGTTCTAATTTGGCGATAGATAAGCCACATCAAGACTTATGAATAAACAGATCAGTATAGTACAGTTTCGACGGTCATTATGTGACAGTGTAATGATCGCATGATAAATATTATGTTGTTTGTCAGTATGTGGCGGTGCTAATAGCGCCACATAAGGTCTTGTTTTTGTTATAATGTGGCAGCAATTTGTATTCACATAATGACTTAGATCCACATTATTTGTCCCTTTTGGCGTTGCATACAGTTGGTGATATGATATCATTTTAATGCATTATGTGGTCAAACATTGTTTTGAAAAGATTATCGTATTTTATGAGTATCGACACACGAATTGTATTGCCCGCAAAGAAAACCTCGTGTTGTCTTCGCTTTTCATACAAATTCCGTGCGCAGACATTAGGAGCGCCTGTGCTCAAAAGCCACTAAGTTCACAAATGGTATCGATATATAAAGTTTGTCAGTTTGATATATTTGATGAATTTGATAACAACATTCGCTTAATATCCTAATATACAAAACTGGCGCAACAATAGGAACAATAAAGGTTTAAGTTAAAGTAATCCATACATAAAATATGTTTACTGCTCATATTACTCCAAATACAAATGCTCACTACGGTTTATTTTAGGCCTAAGTTGCACACCAATCATATAGTCATATACAACTATGCTAGGCCTATACCTGTACCACGATATATAGTAAATCGGGGTAAAAAAAAAACCACAGGGTAGTTGGGGTAAAAAAAAACCCACCCCCACTACAAGTCGTGAGAAATTGAAACACATTTTTGTATGGTGTATGTGAAAACCATGGTGTCCAAGTCAATTCTGACATACTTTATTGATTGTTACTATTCTTTTCCATCGGCGTACCGATACTTTTAGCGCCAATTTTTCCCATACTCTAAAAATAGCAAATATTTAGGTTCTGAACACTGTCCTTTAACTTTATATATTATACTTTATACTTTATATTAAAAAATATTAGAACTGATATAGAGGTTTTTGTTTCTTGGTTATGATAACAAGAGGTGTACCTACATGAATCAGTAATGTAATTACCCGCACGATCTGCCAGTTTTCTCGAATGACGTGGATTTTTTTTACCCCAGGGTTTAGTGTCCTTTGGGGTAAAAAAAGACCAGTCCTATTTTCCTCCCAAAATGGTTTATATTTATCACAGAATGTTAGAACTGCTATATGATTGACACAGGGAGTACATCTATGCTCCTCTAATTTCTACCAATATAATAATTTACATTTTTATAACTAACTGTTGCCTGTTCTTAACCTAAGTTATTGCTATGTTAGCCTAGTGTTATAGCCTAACACAATATATGTCTGCTGTATATGGTTATCTTGTTATTTTTAGAGTCCTAAATTATTCTCTACCCTAAGTCCCAACCCCACAGCTGGATGTGATACTAATATATAGAATAAAACTCATAAAACATGGTCAATAATGTTTTAGGGGGTATTAAACAGTCTTGATAGAATCTTGCTTAGTCTCGGAAGGTGGGGTTTGTTTCCCGGAGTTTATCGTTTGGCAATAGGTTAATTCATGCAGAACTTGATTGAAAATGCCCAAATAAAGCTTTTCTAAAGTGTGCTGACAATATTTCTGGTGGTTTTGCACATTTTCTTTGGTAGTATGTTGTTTAACAGTGTGGACTTTTTTTACCCCAGCAGGGTTTTTTTTAACCCCAAAAATGACTAATAGCCGGGGTAAAAAAAAAACACCCCTTTTCTGGAATTTCTCCTTTACTCATTGTGATTGAAATTTTTATGATGGCTATTTAGGAAGGTATTCCCACTTGTCAACTGACAATGCTAAAATATCTACCTAAGCATCTACCTAACGAGTTTTATGTTAAACTTTAAGGAAACGTTTTTTTTTTACCCCGTCTTACTATAGTTAGACAGTATAGACAGCCAGTTAGAGAATTATTGCATTATCTGAGGTTTACATTAATTAGAGAAAGTATACACCGGTATGATACCAAGGTAAAGTTGCAAGCTAGTCTTGCTACTGCTAAAACTAGAACTCAAGTTACCCGGAATTCCCCTAATTTGTCTAGTAAGCACTAACGTTATGCTAGGGGCATACCAATTATGTACTAGTTGCTACTGCATAGCATTGTAAGTTTGAAGATTTTACTTTCAAGTTAAAAAAATAACATTATAGTCTTATCATAATGTGTGTACCCTTACATATAACTTTTTGAAAACAGGAACCACTATCCCACTGGTACAGATAAAACATTACGATAATATGCCAACTTGATTCAGCTAGCCATGGTTGTTACAGAGTGTTGGATTAATAAGGTTTACTTTGTTTTATATCTGATTGGATGGGTACACTTATTGAGTACAAGTGCAGGAGCAAGCAAGAGATGAGGGTCCTGGGAGTGAATCCCTCGAAAATGTAACACTTTCAGATACTAGGTGTTTTGTCATAGACATTTTCAAGGACAAAAAATCCTTTTTGCATTCAGCATTTTTTTTGGGGGGGGGGGAGGGGGTGGGGGTGGTGGAGTATTTGAAATTACTTCTCCCTCATAGCTCCTGCCTTTGGTGCTAGGGGCATACCTAACAAGTGCAAGTTTTCTTTGATATACTATACTTATTCCGGTTGCAATGATAACATGCGATATTAACATGGAAAAGCAAAATATTTTACACTCTTAGTTGAAAATGCCATCTCAATAATATTCCTAACTCTAGATATGTTTCTTTGAATGTAACACTTACTACACAAATTGAAGGATCACATGTAGAGGGCTAAATGTGTTATCATGTCAGCATATTATCTTCAAAGTTTGTTGATTTACACTTAACATGTCACGATGTGTGATATATTTGTAATGTTTTTATATGTTTTTTGAACTTAGCATTTCATCACTATGCAACAGTTTGTAAAAACATTATTGGAGACAAATGATATGTACAGTTTACAGGGGAAAAAATGACATTTCTAATGCAACAATGATATTACTAATCTTGCTGTTGAAATATGTCAGCATAAAATATCACTAAATATTGAAAATGTGTACCTCCAATAACCACAATGCTATGAGGATGTGGTTTTTTTAACCTAAAGATGCAAACAATCTACAGCAATTGTGTTTGACAATATACTTTAGCCTCCGGAATATAGGAATAGTACTAAATAAATGGTGCAGATCTCTCTCAAGGGAAACCAATGCCAAGCCTTTGTGCAAAATCATACCTATGAGTATATTATTCGAGCACAAATGGCTGCAATAACCTTTAAGCTAAGGAAAGCAGTTTTTGCATCTCCATTAGCCATAAAACCGCTCAATATTGTTCTCCACCGAAGATGAAACTTCTCAAGTTGGTGTGCATATTAACAAGTGACATCATGAATTTTCAGCAGAACCTGTTAACTATCATCCCTAATTTCTGTTCTAATTTTTACGGTTGTACAACAGACTGTATAAAAAGCATGTTATTAACCACTACTTTCTCTTTTCTATTCGTAAATACCCATTAAGTTACGTTACATACAGCCTCAGCCTATAGGCTACAATAGTAATTTCGACAAACACTTCCTTATCCCGCAACGGTGTCTCTAGTGCGCAATCACGGAACTCGGGTGAAACGGACAACCCACTAAAGCAGATGTATAAGAACGGGTATGAAAATACAGTGTTATATCACGCACATATTCATATACATACGTTATTTGCTTCACGATAATGTACAAAGCTTATGCGTTAAGGATTTTAGGCTCATGCATAATGATTTTGATAAGGACCATTACCAAGTGGAATTCACTTCATTCTACATTCTCATTGTAATGGACTTTACTTCCACAGATTATGTTCTGTTTAAGAATATATATAATTTATTTATTTTCAAGACAATATTAAAGTGTCCATAACCACTATAAATTCGACGTCGTATCTTCATTATTTGCTCCATCTCGGCAGAAAAAAAATACAAGATAGTCCCTACTCCCTTCTCTGCCACTCTCCTTGAAATGGGTCAAACTTAAGACTGGCAAAAGGGAACCTACTTGATAAACACAGTTTTCAACACAACCATAAGGTAACGATAAATAAATATTTTTAAACAAAATGACACCCATTCAAAATTGGAATTGCAAGTAGCTACGTTTTGTCCCAAATATTCCTATAGGCCTACATATGGTAGTTACGAATTGTGAAAAAAAATGTGTCTGAGTTAATGGACAAGCCGTAATGTTAACAACTCTATCGCAATATTATTAATCTAACATAAAACCAAATAAGTTGTTGCCTAATAAACTGTCCTGTAACAATAGAGAGATAAATAAAATACTACTATAACTAGTACTTATAACTAATATATAACTTATATTTAATTATATGACCATGTAAGCAGACATAGTGTGCACAACGTTGCGCTAATTGGATTCAGCTGATATTTAAGTATGACTGGGCCTATACATGAAGTCATAAGTAACTTAGTTTGTACGTACACTTCAATTCGCCTGATCCAATCTTTTCATGAAACAAAGTAAAAAAACGGTTCCGTGGTATATAAAAATCAGTATGGCTTTCAGCACACTGCTTTATAGTTGAAGTCATGCTACATTGTCTATGTCATAATGCAGCATATGGTTTAGTGAAGAGTGCAAACCCGGAACAAATGTTGTCCTACACAGCTATAGAATACTCACACGATATATCTCTAACGTACACAATATCATCATAATGTGAGTTCAATACTGTCTAACATACACTGCCTGTTGAACTGGCGGAAGGATGCAATAAATGTTAATCCAAACATGTTTTTATATATTTATTAGATATACTCCTCGCACGGTCATTTCCTTTGCCGGAAAAATCCAAACAATTTATAAACTGATTGAAGTCGGTTTCATTTTCGATATTACACGCTGTAAGTTTAACAATGTGTTTGTAAAATGTCACTTCAATTGAATTTATTATTAGAGTACTATGTATGGAATCATAGCCAACCATCTTAAATATGAAATATAAAATGTCTTTAGCTGTTGAATTGACACAAAAATTGTCTTCTATATTTATGTGAAATACCAATGCGAAAACATTCACATTAAAATACTCCATAGATGTGTGTCTAATTTTGCGTATGATATACCCATCCGCTTTACTCCTTTTCATTCCCGTATACCTTTATCATTGATCCCTACATACTGTAGGTATGTATGCTCACATAACTCAATGCAAGTGTCATTGAGCCATACGTCTTGTTCTAAGAAGATCATGATAGGCCTATCTGTGATAAAGATGAGACCTTGTTCCCTGTGTGATCTCTGGCAGGCTCATTATTTGCCCTGTTTGATCTAGGGCAACTTGAGAATTCCATGGGAGACAGGTCTTAGTCGCCAACTGCCCCTGCCACCCCCTCCCTCTCCCCCTTCGTGGTTCCATTACAAGGAATCCAGTATTTCATTTACCAGTCTGTGTATTAGTATCCCTTTAAGTGTTAACAGTAACGTACGTTATTGCTTGTCTGTGTAATATCTGGTGTAAGAAATTAAAGGTGTGAGGAGAATTTGGATCTGCTACCTTGAGAAAAATTACCAAGATTTCTCTTATTTGGAAAATTGTTTACAACATCTAAGTTTGAATGCATTTCTATCATTCATCAAGACACTCTCAACTGTCAATCATCTATAATAGAGAGCCAAAAGGATAAAGAAATTGAATATATTAATTTCTAAACAGGTAAATGTCCATCATTTAATTTTGCACTAGACTCATCAAGAATCTATTGATTGATTGTTTGTGCGTACCTTTATTATTTATACGTTGTGAATGTATACATATCAGTCCCCTGTTTAGTGTCATTTTATATTTATCATTCAGATCTTCTGTGATGGCAGAAAGCATCTAGAATGTAGAAAGTATTTAGTCGTTACTTATTTGTAAGGACTATAGTGCGCCTACATGTTCAGCCATTATTTGTGTCACCTATGAAAATTCTACGTCATTTTAACTGTTGAATAATAACGTGTCTATAGAGTTGATTATGGTAGTTATAATGCCCTTAACCAACATAAACTGATGTGTATATCGTTATGATGTGACCTACATTGATATTAATGTAAGAGTATGGAAAGTACTTTAGGTATTTGGTGGTCTAACATGCACTCACAATTGTCACAATTGGATATATACCATAGTGTTACCATGCATTATGATGCGGTCGAGCACTACTCCCTGTTTACTGTCATTCACTGATATGTGTTAATTGGATGATACTACGTGTTCCCTATTCGACATTACTTAGATCCCATGATGCAATGTTACAGATTACATAGTGACCATGGTGACAGGAACAACGAAACTTTGTGTGAATTTATGAAGGTTTCTAGAGTTGTAGCCATAGGACAATATACATATCGACATATGCGTAGGAATTGTGGCGGGCTGCAGCTCCCCTCCCCCCTAACCCCTTTAAGAGCAAAAACATATTTCAGTGGAAATTCGGGCAATATGCTGATACTGTGTCGGGCACTGCCAACACAAAATGGCAATGATCTTGTTTGATGAGAGACATTCCTAAAATGCCTGTAGTGCTGACATGCCGACTAGGTATGAACAGTCCATTTATTATTTACGTAGGTGATTACATAAGTTATTGAGCACTATGTTATTGACATGTTGGCAAAATAGTTAAGTTAGTTGCCTGTCGTTATTGATGTGTGATGTGTTTAATGATCAATTGCATATTAATAAACATGTTTCCGAAGATAAACACTGTTATTATGTTTTATAGCTATATATATATTGCCGGTAGAGGAGATGAAAAATGAATTACTGTAGGATTGGAAGCACTAAGATAGGATTAAAGAGGAATATCACAAAATGAAATCTTAGAAAATAGCAAAGACATGTATGGTTACAACGGTTTTCGAAACGTGACCTCTGGCTCAAATCCACCTCTCACTACAAATTTCTTTGTTATTTTTCATTGCTCAAACTCTCCCTGTTAGTTTCCGTTATTCGTTTAACGTTATGAATATAGAATCTTTTCAGCAAGAGTTTGATCAATATAAGAGATGTAATCATTACAAAAAGCTTTGCGACCTCAATGTCATTTTCAATGTCATTATTATTACATGTAAACGGGTTGATAAACCCGCAGAATCCGTTGGTTTTGGCAATGATTTTCTTAATAACTTCCCAAGTTTTCTCGAGATCAGTCATATATGCACAGAAAATGTTTGTAAAGTTGGATTTATTTACTACACAAATACTGGTTGCCAGTTTGTATTGTAGATGATGTATTTAAGCTGATTTGAAGGAGTGCGGTTGTGAAGGAATGACTTGTAGTACGTAGTTTTTTCTTCTTCTTTTGTAGTTACAGGACAAAGCATACTGGAAGTAATCCATGGAACGACTTTCTGATAACTGTTTAATGTGTGACACTTTAGTGAATAATTAATGCCACAGAAATCATTAATGGCATCAATGAAATAATTATAAGCGCCATTAATAACTGTAAAGTCATATAATTTGTCTCAATTAACATTACGTACCTCATTAATAAAGCTGAGCATATAATGAGCAGGAGAATTACGTTTGGTGATATTTATTTCATTGTAAGCACTGGATTGTGCTTTGTGATATTTATTTCATTGTAAGCACTGGATTGTGCGTTGCAATTGATAACATTATAGTATACAGGAAGATGATTAGTGACGACAGAAATTAATATTCCTGAAATATTATTTAAACTTTCATCATTATACAATATGGTATTAATTAGCGTAGAAGAGTATCAGAAATTATTGTAGGCTAGGGATATACATGACATGAACAAACAGCTGTACACAGTAAACCAGAAAAATTGTTGTCACATCCGTATAGTTGAGTAGATTAATTATTGAAATATTGAAATTCCATGGAGGAGTAAAATCCTCCCTGAATGCAGATATATAGGACCACCAGGCGGTCTGTATAACACACTGCCACTGCCTATACTGTGATCAGGGTACGTGATTTCATTAAATAACTCAAACTGGTAAGAGTCTGATATAATGTATGATAGTTTCTGTAGAATGGATACAACTTTGTATATAGAAACCATCACCACCATCTCTTTAATCCTCACTGCCAAAATGTATGAAATTAACATGTTTTATTTTAAAATACTAACTGGAGTTTTATTATTAACGCTGGTCTCAGTCAAGACTACTAATGAGAAGTTGGAGTAGTGAATTATAAATTAACTTAGGCCTACAAATATTATAAATGAAACTAACAATGATTTCCTCATTAACATAACAGGAAGCGCGATGAGTATTATTGTCTGTTTCATTGAACACATTCAGTTAATTTACTGCTGTAATACAGAAATCCTCGATTGATTCGATTTCATTTCTCATTTCCGTGATTTGTTGTGTAGAACTTGCATTCCAAGGAATTATTTTTTGCCTTTCTATGTTGTACTTGATAAAGCGTTCCGACGTTTATCCAAAGCACTATCAATGCCTGTTTGCAACATCACTTCAAGCTTAGGGTTTGAAAATACTGTAGCAAAAAATCTACGTGTTTACAAGTTGTGCGATTTCCCCCTAGTATGTTTTAGTTAAACGTCCACTGAGCTCCGTGGGGGCAATGAACTATTTTTAGAGCCAGGGGGCACAACGGTTACGTAACCTATGTTTTTAGCATTATTGTAGTGCGCGTGCGCGCTACAATATGGCATTATTAGCCAAGTGAACGAAACCTACATGACTGGACGTCACAAATTAAAGTTTAATATAATATATATCTGTGTATTTGCAGTTTCAGAGGCAAGCTGCGTAGGCACCTTATTCTGAGCCTGTCACATGCGCCCTCACCGGTACCCACATGACTAGACGTTGCAACCTAAACTTTCATATAGTCTCTGTTCAATAACACTTCCATAGGCTAGCTGCGTAGGCAACTCATGTTGAACCTTTCACGGCGCTCCACCACTGATCCTTGTACGCTTTGTAAATTATTTTCAACGGAAGACCTCACATATCATTTAAAACAGATTGTAAACAAGAATAAATTGTTACTTGTGAATAAGGCTTGCTTCTGGATCCAATTCCACTACAATAGGGCCACAAAACATGACATTGCGATGAATTGTATGTTGAATTTGAAAATGAAATGATGCATTTAATACACAGTTGGGGGTTCGGGACTGCACAGTACGCATTGCAAGTTTGTACAGCTACCATCGCTATCAGCCTTAAAGCCTGGAGAATGCAGCTAGCAAGCTAGCTATATTATACAGTATCTGCAGGAAGTAACGATATATCTCGGGTCGCACAAATATTTAAAGTGAATATTGTTATGGTGTCATAACTATGGTGTAAGTCCAAAAGTGGTGGCGGGCTTTTCCCAAGTTGTTCACTATTTTATGAGGGCAAAAAGCCCCTGAAAACAGGGGCTTTTTTGCCAGGATGGCTCTGGCATGCGGGCAAAATCCCTTATTACCAGTATGTACCGATGGCTGCATACTGAATATGTACCATTTAATACATAACTTAAACTTCCTGCCATATAACTGTATGTATCATGTAATGTTACTTACACTATAGCGGTGCCGGAGGTCATCTAATGGTATTGTCATGAAGTGATGTTATACCTCCTTTAATGTCCTATCAACCTCCTGCGAGTTCTATAACCCTTTGTCCTTTTGACCCTCAAATTTTCTCCCGTCCCACGGTTCCGAATAAAGAAATACATTACAAATTGTTCGGTAAATATAATCCTTTACAGCACTACGAGTTACACTAGATGTGTGCCTAAATACGTAACTGACTGCGCTAACGTTGAACTATGAATTAAATCGATTTGTTACTTCTCTAATTACAGTACAATGAAACATAGTCATGGGTTTTATGTACATTGCAATATATTACAAGCACAAAAGGCTACCTGTAACAGTTCTCCTGGATAACTGTAACTGAATAAAGTAATATAAGTTGTAACAGTGTAGTTGTAGTTAAACAAATTGATGAAATGAATGTTCTTCAAAGTACAATACGGTTACTATACAATATCTTACAGTTTTTTATCAGCTTCAGTTTGAATCATGATGTAAATGTTATAAAAAATATGTGACTATATAATGTATTAATATCACTCTATGGAACTTGCTACGTCACGGCCATTTGGCATCATTATGATTGATTTGAAAGCAAACAGCTCCTCTTGTAATGTACAACATGGGCTGGTCATACGAATTAAACCTACTTGTTACGTTAACAGTAGAAACTAACGTTATCTCGCTCTGTATTCTAATATACTGGGAATTATTGTGTTTATGAAAACTGCATGGCTAGAATTTTTTTCTTTGATGGTCAATTAAATCTTACTTCTACTCCGATTTAGTTTAGTTTAGTTGTTTAGTTTAGTAGAAAAAAAAGGATCAGGAGGGACACTCAAGTCCCCATCAAGGACCCTATCGGAGAGAGAAAAAAACTGAAAACACAAACACTCACACCCGATTACAATGCTAAAAGTGCTTGTCTAAAGCATTCTTAAACCCATTTACACTACTTGCAAGTACAACTTTCTCAGGCAAACCGTTCCACTCATTCACAACCCTATTAGAAAAAAAGTTATGCCGAATATTAATCCTACTTTGTGACTCTTGGAGTTTAAGACAATAACCTCTGGTACAACTACTTTTAGCAAACATAAAATAGTTGGTGAAGGATAAATTGTCAAAACCATACACACTCTTGAAAACCTGAATCAAGTCACCATGTAACCTCCTAAGCTCTAGTGTGGTGAGATTTTCTCTCCTGGAACTATTTCATTTACTTTCCACACTCTAAAAATTTAACATTACAAAATGGCGGAACGATTCTTCGTGTTTATTCCTGTTACGGTGTGACACAATGTAATCCACGTACACACAGTATGGAATGAAATAACGTCTTCATTACTTCCTGTAGAATTGAAGTATTACAACCCCTGAACAGATATTTTCCTGTTTTGAGAAGTTTCGTTTATAGTTATATATATACAGCATGTAAAGTATGTACAGTCCTATATTTAGAACATTGGCAAATGAATCAATACCTAGACTGATCATCTTGATTTGATTCGCTCACGAACAAGTTCTATCGGACGATCATGATGTCAGAGTGTTCCATGATACTATTGATGTAGTTGTGTAAGTATATTTAGTGTCGTTATCGAGCACCATCCCCTCCTCTTTCTTTGACGTGATAGAGGGATAGCAGTTTCTATATTGAGTTATGGTATCGTTTAATTCAGTTGTATTTATCTTCAAGTAGGAAGTACCGCTATTTCCACCTTACACCTTCCCCACAGTTGTCACTCTCGGTAACCACGCCATATTCCACACGAGAAATGGTAATATGTTTTTACCCACACGGCGTACTGTATACGCAGATAAAAACGTAATATTTAGTCGATGCAAAATAAAAGTGAATTGGTTGGATTCAAGCGCACAATCTGTAAATGGCAACGAATGTACCTATATATCGGCTGACCTTAAAGTTCCGTCTATTCTTAGAAATCGCGCTCAGACAGCACTTACAGCTAAATTACTTCCTTTTCTAAAGAACCTCAACATTGTGGTAATGTAAGAAGGGAAGCTTTCAGATTGACCTCATAATGAAAGTAACTATTAAATACAGTTCCATTACGTTTTTCAAATAACATCACGAGTCACACAAACAAATGCTCACCGGCATTCATAGCAAAAAGATGTTACTTACATTTTGTATTGGATAATTTACCTGAAGATCATTTAATCTGTTGAATATGATTTTCATTATTATTTTGATATCAAGAGAGCTAGATATTTTTGTTATAGAAAATGATCGTCTGCGTTAAAATATAAACCCAGCGACGTCCTAAGTTCCAGGCAAACATAGATCCTCAACTTAAAAAAATTGATAATCACACTCCGAATATTAGTCGTAGGGGCAAAACAAATTTTCAGTACGTTAAGAAACTTCGTCAGAACATCATTGCAAGACTGGGTTATAGCGACCACATTTAAATGATATTTATCCCCTTCAAATCTTTGCACAAATCGTAAATGGTACCACAA
>KN887365.1:14154-37081 GCA_000934455.1 Apostichopus parvimensis | reverse complement strand
ATATAATCGTATATAACTTACCTATCACTTTCGAACGGTTGTATCAGCAACTGATGAGTTACCCAGGGCTAGAGCTAGCTCATATGTGAGCTATGGTGTGTGTATCTCAGACGTCGTGACTGGTATTGCCTTCTACGGCTTGTCGCACTTGAACTTTGGAACTTAGCAGCATGGTCTCTTTTCTAAATGTCAGTACCTTAGAGTTTAATTTGTGGTAGTTGCTTTTTAACAGTCCGTTACGTACAAAGTGTGCATTATTGTTAGTTGAATAAAAATTTCCCAACAAACATTTTATTGCAAATATGAACTATTACCATAGTGATCAAGAAGGTAATAATACAATATTATATACCTTTCATGAGGTAACCAAAACATCATTCTCAAATAATCTTCATATGGTAGTCAAAATAATTGTTTGTGCAATAATATCTGCTGTGGTTTCATATAGGCCTTTTGGTTATTTTAACTGTTGGTAACAACAGTTCGCGCATATAATCATATACTCACTGCAGCTATTTTAACAAGAGAAAAATGAGAGATACAAGATATATATAAAAAAAGAAATTAATGGAATCCTTTAGTACGTTCATCATACATTTTGCTACAAGATGTAAGTTTGATTCACATTTTACAAACTTAAATTAACGTATAAGATACTGAAGTAACATTATGTTTGCAACTACGAAAATACAAAATTTCATTCAATCTCAAATTTGATTAATTTCTTTTTAAAGACCTGAGGGTCTGTGGTTTAACTACAATAATCTGCAGACAAAAAGGACTTGCAACTTGATCGAATTGCATTAATATTGCAATTAATATACAATAATATTGCTTCATATTCTTCTATATTGCTTCATATTTCTTAATATTGCTTCATATTCCGTAAAGAAATTCGTATAAAGAACTATCTGGAATGCTATGTCATTGTTTGGACCGCTTACCAATGTATCAAAGCTAGTTCTGTGCTATCAGTGATCCGTAAATTGACAATGAACACACACCTGTATAGAGATGATTGAATCAGGTGCAAGCTGGCGTTCAAGGGCGTGTCAAGGTTAATTTAATAAAATAAAATGTAATGCAACTTTGCAATATTTAATAAAGTCTATGCCCAAAGGTCAATGATCACATATATCAATTTTGTCATCTTAAATGTTCCGTTTGAACAGGTGGTAGTTGCCCCTGAGCGCAGTTTGGCTGCAACTGTCATTTTTTTGTCGTTACGAATGAAGGCAGCAGAGTTGTAGGCAATTGAAACCCAATTTCTACCATGCCTTGTTTTATTCCTGTGAGGTCAATTGAATATTTCACTGATATGTTTACACATGCATTTGAACAGAAACAGTGAACGCCAATGCTTTTCTTGACTTCCCAAAAGTTCTCGAAAGTTTACAACTCAAAATTCAACTTGAGTACTAAAGTGTTAGAGATCAAGTGTGTCAATGGTTAAGCTGTAACCGAAATCAGGGTCATGTTATCAATAATGTTAAGCGTAACCGTGTTTCAGCTGAGATTGTCGTCCCTCAAGATTCCATTCCCGTGTCCAACCTTTTCATCAACTTTTTTTTTGATGCTATTTGATGCCATTCATCATCTTCACTTTATTCTATTTGTTGACGATGTCAATATTACAACTGTTCTTTTCACTGTTAGATGCTGTACAGGCCGAACTCACCAAGGTGCGCAAATAATATGCTACTTAATGTTAAAAAACGACCTCCATTATAGTTTCTGTAATTCTTAACGGATGCCGAAGCCTTCTATTAAAAGTATTACATTGTTTGGAACCTTAATCTCTCTTTCTTCTTGTCAAACTCTTGCTGTTATCATATCACTGCAATTTTACTAGGAATATTCCCATGAATTGTATCGTCAAGAAAATTTCTTAATGCTTGCTATTATAGTATATTGATGATATATTTCATGATAACGTTTCAGCTGCCTTTCATAACCTACACGCGGCTCAGTTAGTCAGGGCCGAATACAATCTGCTGTTACAACAATTAAAGTAAGATACATAAATAAAAGAAAGCAAACCCATTCTCTCTGTTTTCCTTTATACATGTGTACATTCCCAGATTTGTATCACATTAGGTTAAACATTTTCTTCCTCGCATTTGGCTGGAATTGGTTTCTCTAGAAAATGTATTTTTATGCTTTAACTTCGCTTGAGGAGAACACGAAATATCATGACATGCCAAGGCTCCGGCTGTTGGACGCCCCCGAGGTCTGTGAAGGATCTCTCAGAGAGAAAGAATTTTGTCTCAGTCATTTGTCTTTAGTGTGACTAGAAAACACGAAAATGTCTCTGCGACGATATCGTACAACAGTTTATTAAATGGACAGTTGAATGGAAACATTGGGACTGTTTTCATAGGTATCTGGTTAGATTTGTTGTATTAGTGCGTAGAAAACAGTAATATTAGTTGCCGTTAGTACAATCAGTTGAGACTTTCGTTTTTACAGAATGCCATGTAGTTTTTCAAAACACATTGTAAAAAGAGTGTGAGCAGTATGGATACTATCATGTGTCCGGAGATATCTCCTACTCAATACGTACTTGAGAGTTGGTTAATGATATTCTCGGTTGTCTGAATTAAAAGGTCTATTCAGTTTCCTTTCACATTGAGTATGATTAGCCTTGCCAGGAATGATGAGTGATAGTATATGAGCAGTTGTTGAAATTTGCTAGGTCGACATCATCTTTTGCTAAGCAAAAACATATTCCCAAATACAAAGGGGTTTGAACGTTGATCGTTAGCATGGACGATACAGCTTTTCATAATCTCCTAACTATTTATTCAACGTATATATTTCTGCGAGCAGTGAAAAGAGTTCTAATTTGTTTTGTGGCGTTGCATGACGGCTGGCAAAAGAAGCTATATGAACATGTAAGGCTCAAGAACGCATTGAGGCCATTGGGGCCACTCAAGTCCAGTTCTAGATAACGCAGACATTCTTTATTCTACGAATACGACTAAGTTTGCAAGTACCATCATGTTTAATGTTTTCACTTCAATTGACCTTCCCTAGGCCAAGGTTAACGAAACATAACATGTTATTGAAATGGACGGTTTAGAACATATTCTTATTTAGTTTTACCAAATACTCTTCAACGTCGATAAGTTCGACTTCTCTCTAAAATTGTCGGGTGGTCCCAAGAAATTTAATGTAGCATAGCAGCTTATTTGTTATTATAGGCATACTGCGACATTTCCTATTTAACGTAAGTGTTGTAAGAACCCGAGTGGGAATTTATTATCCGAAGTTCTCACGTCACAACTTGTTTGGCAAATATACAAGTGGTAAGATTTGACAAGATGGCGGAGATTTGCGGTTTTTCATCATTCAGTCGTTTAGTTTGTTGGCTTTTAGTCTTTGCGACAACTTATTAATCTCCATTTATCCTAATGATGTAACGCTGACTTTGAAGGTTGAATAACAACAAGGTAACAAAAGCTGTCTGAACAATAACTAACAACTCACAACTTACAACTGACATGTGACAACTAACAAATGAACAACTGACAACTAGCAACCAACAACTGAAAAACTGACAACTAGCATGCGACTGATAAGTAACAGCTAAACAAATGTACAGCTGGCAACTCACAAATAACTCAGACCCACTAGACAGATATAGTGTCTTGTAAATTGCTGTTTTCGCCGAAAGGCGCTTCAGCGAGCCAGGGGCGAAAGCTTCTGACCGGTAAATATAAGACTTCTAAATTGAGAGATCGGAAATTTGACAGTAATTTTTAAATTTAAACTTTGTGGGCCAGGTCGGAGAGACATGTGACTGGACGGTGACAGGAAAGGTGGCATGTTAGGAATGGAGGAGGTAAGGAGTGGTGGTGATCGTGAGTTGCGGCTGGCTTCAACGGTTGGGTCTGGTTCTGTAGCAATTTGGAGGCTAGACGGACTTGATATCCTTATAACGGTGTAGCTGTTTCTGGAAAAAGTTGGTTGGATGGTATCTGTTCTGGAAATATGTTAAGTTTCTGCAGGTAGCTGAGGACCCCAAATTTCCATATCTAGGCCGGTGAGGGTAGTCGTATCCAGGACGTAGGGTGTCTGTTTTAGTTGATTCTTGGTGAACTGGTAAAGGTGTTGTGTGGGAACGGCGACTTTGTCGAGGAAGTTGTCTCTAAGTTGATTTAGTATCTCGTTCACTGATGGAATGTTGGCAATGGTTGTTACTGTTTCACAATTTGTATCCTGTGGCAGGTGGTAGTCGATTCTGCATGCTCTGTATTGTGTGGCGTCAAGTTGTTCTGTGTTGTAGGTAGTAATGTGGGCTAAGGCTGGTGCCGCATATTCGAATAGTGGTCGAATCATCATCTTGTAAATCTTCATAGCGGTGCTTGGTGAAGCTAGTGGGTGCTCTTTAGTTCCGGCAATTCTGAAAAGTAGTCTGACACGTTGTTTGACTTTTATATGGTTGAGACGTTGTTGGTACCCAAGTTTGAGCCGGTTGTCGATGTGAATTCCTAAGAATCTTACTTGGTTGGTCACTGGGATGATGGTGTCATTGAGTGTGATATATGGTTGTCTTCCTCTAATTCTGTTTTGTTTGGCGATGAAGAGAATCTGTGATTTCTTCGGGTTTAGCTCTTTTCTCCAGTCCTTGCACCATTCGTGGATTATGTTGATGTAGTGATGTAGTAATCTTCTGCGCTGTACAGATGAATGTGACTGGTCCAGATGGCGATATCGTCTACATATTGTGAGATTTTTGCATAGTCGTTGTCTGGTTAAGGGATGTCTCCTACGTAGAGGATGTAAAGAATAGGGCTGATGGTGCTGCCTTGGGATGTACCAGTGTTGATTTGTATTAGTGAAGAGAACGATGACCCTGGTAGAGTGGTGTGACAGGAAGCTGGAGATTCATCTTGTTAGTTTGATTGGAATGTTTTTTTAGTTTAAGTAAGAGGCCTTCGTGCCAAATCCTGTCGAAGGCTTTTTCTGCATCAAAGAAAGCTGCGATGGTGTGGTAAATTTTGGTTCTATGGGTTGATGTGTCTTGTAGAAGGGTGGAAAAGTTGGTCAGTTGTGCTTCTGTTGCGGCGAGAAACCGACTGGCTGTCAGGGATAATGTTGTGTTCTTCAATGAAATTGGAAAGACGACTAGCGATGATTTTCTCTAGGCATTTTTCGAGGACTGGTAATAGGCTGATAGGTCTGTAGTTGCCTGGGTGTTTGTGATCCTTGCCAGGTTTTGGAATTACACTGGTGATGGCTGATTTTCAGATCTTTGGAATGTGCCCAATCTTGAAAGAAGCTGCGTATAGCACACTGAGTACGTCGAGGGGTATTGGTGGAGCTGCTTTTAAATGTAGGTACTGGATACCGTCTCTGCCTGGAGAAGTGCATGATGCAGTAGTATAATGCGGATGTCTTCTGGTGTGATTTCCTGGATATCATTTTAATTTCCCTGGTCTTCCTCAACTGAGATCTCTTCTTGGGGATGGTAGGTGGAGTGATATCCTCTTTTGATAACATCGGCTAGTCTAATGATATTTTTGTTGTACTGCGGGTTGTCTGGAATAGAGTGTACGGTGCTGAAATAGTTCCAGATGGTGTCTGCCTTTTCTGGCCAGTCGATGAGTGGTGACCGTTGTAGTTCAGGCTGGGTATTTTCCGATGCTTGGTTTTGATGTTGAAAATTCTATTGACTGTTTTCCAGAAACTCTTTGCATCCTTGTTGTTTGACAGTTGTTTGCTCATGTTGTCGTATTGTTCTTCTTTTTGTTTGCAGATAAGTTCTGCGGATAAGTTTTCCTCTTAATGTAGTTGTGTCTGGTTTTGATGTCGGTATTCCTTGTCCTCTGAAAGGCTCTCCGAAGTTGTCTACGTTGTTTGATGAGCTTGATGATATGTCTCGGAAGTTGAAATCTCCTTGGGGGAGGATGTGTAAGGACTGCAATTTTGTTTGCGTTTATGATGAGATCAGTGATTTCCTCAGCTGCTCGATCAATTTGCTGGATAGAAGAGATATTGTTGTAATGTTTAATATTGGTCTGGATGTGAATTCTGCAAAGGAACCAAATTGCTTCCTTGTAGTTAGGTCTAGGAGGAAGTACTGTTGTTGTGGTGGAGGTGTTGAGATGAAGGATTACGGGTCTATGGTCTGAACCGAGTTCTTCTCCGATGTGTAGAGAGTTGAAAAGTTGATAGATGTTGCTAGATATGAGGAAATAATCCAGTTGTTCTGGTTCCCCGTAGTCTGTTTAAGGGTATCTAGTGGGTTCACCAGTATTTAAGCAAATAAGGTTGCTGGCTAACAAAATGTTGTTGAGCTGTATCCCTGCATTGTTGGTTGACCGGTACCATATCGTCGTGTGTTTTGCGTTGAGATCTCCAGTGATGATGATGTTCTCTGTGTTGCTGCTAATTGAGTGGAGGAAATCACTGGGAAATTGTTTTGATGGACTGAAATAGACGCAAAGGACCATGACTTGTTTCCCGTTGTTGAAAGTGATGTTGATGGCCGCTGCCTCTCCACCTTGGGGGATGTAGCTGTTGATGATGTTGCTGTTTATTTCAGAGAAATTGATGTTTTCCTGACTGCGATGATGATTCTTCTGGTGTCTGCAGGTCGCCTGTTGATGATGTTAAAGTCTGGAAAATGTGGCCGGCGGTTGTGAAGTGTATCGTTGAAGCAGGCTATGTCGATATCAATGTTGTTCATGTAGTGCTGTACTTCTTGTAATTTGTTGTTGATGGTGTTGGCGTTGAAATGCATTATTTTAAGTTGTTCTGTCATTTATTTCTGCTTCTTCTGTTTCCTCATGTTGGTGGGTGGTAGATTTTCCATGGAGCGGCGTCTAAGGGCAGTTTGCAGGTCGGAGTCTATTAGGTTGAGCCCCATGTGTTTCTTCAATTTGGTGGTGATGGTTGTGACAATGTTCTTATCACTGCAAACGGATAACCGGGTGCTGGTAGGGAGTACCGAGATCAGAATGTCGGCGATAAGGATGTCGAGGTTTCCTCTTATGTCATTCTATTGCTCTGTGGTGTTTTGAAGCAATTGCTGGAACTTGGCTGAGATTGCTTCGGCTGTTTACTTCTGGATTTCGAGTAGTTGTTTTGTGTGAGTTGCTTTCGTTTCTTCTATTTGTTTCTGGTGCTCCTCTCGTAGTTTCGTAATCTGTGACTTAGTGGCTATGTCGGTTGGTTTCGTTGTGGTTGACGATCGTATGAACAAGATAAGCGGATGTTTGCAGTAAAACTTTCCCAGTCATTTAAATCAAGATAAGCTACTCAGATGACCTTTATACGTAAGGCTCATTAGTTTTCTAATTCACACTTAAAGATTATCAGGATTATCATAACAAGACTACATAATGCTCTCTAAGTACTGTCATCTTATAACAAAATAGGTGTGAAAAAATGAGAAAATTTACTTTCTCACAACCTTGAAGTCACTCAAATATTTTAAGTTGTTGTCGATATTAGCATATCAACATAACCAATAGGTATTTTCTTAATATTTCATTCTTTAATGATTCCCTTAATGTAATTCATGAACGTACTTGCAACTATAAATGCAACTATTCGTCACATCATAATAAATTTCTGCATAGTAGTACCATTTTCAAAATGTTTAGATTTGCACTTTCATACAACAGCTTCGTGGTTTTATTTATATTTATTCCCCCCCCCCCCCATAATACTGGTACTGGCATATAACTGGAGTAAACAAACAGTCATTAGGCTGCAACTGCCATATCTTGCTCCTAGACTGTTTGATTCAAACATACTACAACAAAATTGTAAGTGCCTCCATGTTCCCTATGTGCATTGGTAATTATTATATTATCAGCAGAGGTAATATCATAATGTCATCGGTATAAGTATTACCAGCCTTCATACCGTGTTTCAAACTGAGTATATATGTAGTCTCGATTAAACCCAAGTAACCCAAGACATACCTCTGAAACGTACCGTCAACAATACGATGCATTGCCTTATTTCCCATTTAGGTTGATTTTCTGCTGCAAAGAGCATTTGCTGGAAAGACCTATAGTGAACCAATTCATTCTACTAAAATTAAATTACATTTTATATTCCATTGCTGCTTGAGTTTCTTCAGCAACTTTCCATTTTCGATGAAATAAAAATACACCCTTGCCAGGCAGCGTTTAGAGTTTTGATAGATATGGATTTTTTCTATACTTTTTTGAATAAAGAAGATACTGTACAATACTTTTTCATGAAATGTGAGATTGCAACTACTTAACAAATTGTGAATTAACAATAAACAGGCGAATAATTGACAAAAAGTCAGCGTAGATTAATGCAATAACTATAACTAAAGCCAATAGTCGTTTCGTCTTCCACTCACACACGTTGAATATATTTTCTGCTAGTCTAACGTAGTTGTCCAAATTATCATCGTCAAGGCGATATGTGCTTCATCAAAATAATGCATTACTCATATATTTTACGGAGCCTATATATTTATGAAGCCTAAGCAGGACTCTTTGTCTCAACTAGATTAACAGTTATAAATTTACCTAAATATATCAATATATTACTGTGTTGTTGTACCAAAACTGAAAAAAAGACCAAATACATGTGGCTCATCCTGCAATACTTCTTTCGCTATTTAACATATATACACGTCCGTTTACAGGTTCTAACGCGAACAACCAAACCTGCTCAGTGTTCCTACCAAGAAGACAAAACCTTTGGTTGCTCCAGGTTTTAGTATTTTAAAAAGTATCATACAGGCACTGCAAAATTGTGTTAACCAAACAGACCAATTCGTCAACCCCGTGTCCCCTCCCATAGGCTACTGCGTACAAAGATGTTTAAACCATGTTTCAATACTGGATGATGTACATGACTTCATGATGTCATATGGTTTCTCATGCACGGTTCTGAGAGCGCTAATCTCCGTTGATTCCATTATCATTGCGATGGGCAGGGAGAGTATAACCCTCCCCCTCTCCCCAAAAAATCATTCTAAAAGACTTGAAATAACTTACCGAGAGTATCCTATTGTATCCGATGGGGATATAAGCTAATATCTTAATATACGTCTTTGTCATATATTCATGTAGGGATTATATGTGAAGCTAATTCTATGCTTCATAAATCCAATGGTCCAATGTAAAAGTGCATTACGCTAACTCTTGTTGGAGGATGTAGATTCGCCTACCATATAAAGACTGTTCTATGAGTATAATAAAGCCTTTTAATATCAGATTATTTGCGCTAATATAAACATGTATTGTGCTATGATCCTTCTTCAGTCAGTTAATTCACAAGGAGCAGCAATCCTTTTTCTTTTAGACCTATCAGCAGCGTTTGACCCTATCGACCAACCGACACTCTTTATAATTGTTGGATTTAGATTCGGCATCGCAGGAGATGCACCTGCTTGGCTACATTCTTATTTATCTTTACGGTTTCAGTCTGTAAAAATTAATGATAGTACATCACAAAAAGTTTACCTGTAATATGGGGTTCCGCAAGGCTCTGTACTGGGACCAGTGTTTTTTACCATATATACTTTACCCTTGGAGATATTGCTCGAGCGCAAAATCTTTCATACTATTTTTTTGCGGATGATACACAGCTGTATCTTTGTTTGGCACCACAAGATTCCACTTCAATTGAGAACACTTTCAGTTTAATGAAGAAATGCGTCAATGATATCAAATCATGGATGAATTTAAATTTTCTTAAACTGAGTAGTGAGAAGACAGAACTGTTGGTCATCTGTTCAGTTCAACTTATGTCAAGTAGTTAAATCCATCGTTTGAGGTCGGAGAGTGTGTATTCAAACCAAGTCAGCAAGCTCGCAACTTGGGAGTTGTGTTTGATAAGTCTTTAAGTGCTGACGTCCATATTGCTAAAGTATGCCAGAGAGCATTCCACAACATCAGGAACATTTCGATGATTCGACAGTTTATTAACTCCAAAACAACTGCCACTTTGGTGCAGTCGTGTGTTCTGTCACATCCTAATTGGATTACCTAAACATCTTCTTAATAAGCTTCAACGTGTTCAGAACTGTGCTGCTAGACATATAACACCAATTCTTAAAGATCTTCACAGGCTTAGAGTTGCGGACAGAATCAATTATAAAATTCTTGACCTTGTGTTCAAAGCAATGAATATTTTAGCCCCAGATTACCTACACGAGCTTCTCCAAGAATACTGACCTAGCAAGGTGCTTCGTTCAAGCGTACAACATATGCTATCTGTTCCCACTGTTCGCACTTCCACCTATGGGGAACGTTGCTTGCTAGATCAGCTTCACATCTCTGGAACAGTCTCCCCTTACATCTGAAAACAATCCAGCATGTGTCAACTTTCCAGACGTTCTTATTCATGAATGCGTATCCATTTTTTTGATTACTATTGTGTCTATTTTGGGTACTTTGCTCCTGCAACGCTTCTGAGCAGTTTCATTTAACTGGATACAAGCGCTTTACAAATTCATGTATTATTATGATTATTATGATGCCCTCACTCTGTAAAAGCCATTAGACTGTTGAGTTTTGTTGCCCGCTGATAGAAATAAAATAAAAATGCAATGGATGGTACCATTTACTGTGCTGAAAATATTAAAATGATAAGTATGATTACATTATCGATATGAGTGACACATATGCTTAACATGGACATCATAGAATATTCAGAGTCAGGTCAGTGACGCTTTCCAAATGGTATAGTCTGGAAAATTTATAGGGAAATACATATTTCTGAGCTTTAAATGGTCTCTCACCAAAAAAGCCGTCGGTGTCAACATATTTAACTCAGTTCTACTTTACAAAGCATTGAGTTTAAGCAAATGATACTAATTGTGAGTCTATGCACAATTGAAATCAGAAGCTATGAATTTCACAGTGTGCAGCATATCACTCTACCATTCTTTTTTATATATCCTTCTCATATAGGGAATGTACAGTTAATAAAACAAGCTTGTTACATTCGAATCTAAATTACGGGACTATCAGACTGAGGTGTCATTGCCGTTAGTTCTCTTGGCTATACAATAGGGATCCTCATATTCAGAACGAGAAATAGGTCGAAAGCGCCATCGAGATAAGTAATCGCAACGGAAGCAATATCAATACTATAATACAAATTTCTTGACAAAGTAATTAATGTAGGTTAATCAAGAGCTATTTTGAACATTGAAATGCATGTACAATTGTAATGTATGTCAAAACGAATGCTATCATGGTATATGATTCTAATAAAATAGTTTGCTTAGAAGCTAGAACTTTAAAGAAAATATCGTATGTTAATGCGGCACAATTCAATTTTGTGACTTGTCATAGAAGCAGAGCTCCGTCATTCCATTGTTAAGAATTATAAGTAACAGCAACAGTAATGCAATAATTGGTTGAAAATAAAAAGTCAAGCCGGGCAAACAATCGGTGGTGAGCTTAGGCGTAGGAGCCCAATTTGATTTGGGGGGGGGGGAGGGGTGGGCTGTAACGACTTGCCCGAAAAATATAACCAACATTTTTTGCGTTAAGCATGTTAATGTAAATATCAGTTAGGCATACATCGGTTATACATCGCATGCCGATTACATACAATCATTGCCGTGTTATTACCCTTCCATATAAGTTATCATTTTTGGGGAAGTCGTTACAATAATTTAGATCATAATAATATCAGTTTAACCATTGACAAACGCAGTTTATTTTCTTTCAGTAGGTGCCCGAAATATTCTCAGCATCTTGTCCGAATTTTCACAGAATTATTTGGTTGGGAGGGCTGCAGCACCAACCCCCCCCCCCCCCCGCCTCAGCCTCCGCCTCCTACGCATATGGTAGTGAGAATAGTCTTTATACACAAAAAGGTACTCAAGCTAACTCAAGCTAGGTTTTGTGTTTAGTTTGGTGTGATGGCTTTGGTTGATGCAGGTGGGTGTGTGAGATAATTGTTTGTTGCTGAAAGTTTAATTCATGTGCGGGTAGGGTTTTGTTTTTTGTGCCTTTTTTGCCCCTGCGTTTTTTATTCCGCTAGGCGGATCACATAAGCAGCTCTCTCCTCTTAACAAGCAGATACCATATTGACCACATATCTGCCACACATATCTTTATTTTATTTTATTTATTTATTTGTTTTGCCACAAAAGTACAGAGTGGAGGGAGGTCTTCCATACAGCTTTAAAGCTTAACAATGTGGAAGACTCCCTGAAGAAAGAAAAAGGAAAAACAAAATATATATGTGTATAAATACGTATACATATCTTTAAACAATGCCGACCTTGTAAAATGAATGGCATGAATTTGGACGATTTAGTGGCATGCTGCTTGGAAAGTTTTCATCGAGTTTGTCTCAGGAAAAAAAGCAGTAAAAACCTAAATAACATTAAGTTGTATAGGCCTTGAGGAGAGGGTGGGGTTGTACGTCGAAATTAGAAGTCGTTGTAACAATGGCCCCTTTTCAACTTTAGGTGCGAATCCCGTTATCTTGGAACGATAAAAGAGGCGTTTTTGTAAGATTACGTGATGAAATATATAATATCAAATTCGGGTTTGTGAGCAGTTATATAACGCTCACACAAGATGTAAGTATAAACTACATGTATGAAAATAGTGAAACTTAACAAAAACAAGGTTGGCGAATGAAAACCAAAACAACTTAATATAACAATATTATAACGGTACTTTAACGTTAACTTAGCGTTCGGAGGTACCTCCGGTTGGCCGGCTTCCGCTTGGCTCCTCGTCCGGGTGTCACATTCCAGGGAAGTTGCCGTTCGCTAAAGTTACAGAGAGGGTGTGTCTGGAAGTTTTAGGAAAGCGTTAGGTAAATAACGGTTCGGTAAGAGAATAGGTCCAAGAGTGGTAGCAAGCTCGAACATTGTGTTGTTTCTGGTTTAAATCAGAGTGACATAACAGTTACTAAAGTTATTACAGTTTTTCTAGATTTTTCAAGTGCTTTTAATACGGTTTTACAAAATCGTTTAATCCAAGGTTTGTGTAGTTTTATCGATGAGCCATGGCTTATTCATTGGTTGGCTTTTTTTTACAAGGATGGTCCCGACAAGTGAAGCTACAGAAAGGTTTTTCAGAGGAATCAAAGATTACAGTGGGAGTCCCCCAGGGAGGTCCTATATCTGGGTTACTCTTTACAATATACACAGATGCTATACGTTCTTCTCTGCGGTGTATTGTTATTAAGTACGCTGAGGATACAGCTATATCCCGTAACATTTCAAAGCGGACACACCTTGGAAATCAAAATGACTATAAATCATGTATTCATAATATGGTCCATTTGTGGGAGCAGAAGAACCTCTTACTAAATCCTAAGAAATCTAAAGAAATCATTTTTGAAAACATTTACATTAAACATCACACCAGGGATCAGAAAACTTATGTTCAAGGCTCCATTGTTGATCGGGTATCTCATACTATGTACTTAGGAGTTGATATTGACGCCAAGTTAACCTTTACTACCCATATATCTAAAATGATGTCTAAGGTGTATTATATTGTATCAAGGTTGACATACATTACTCAATATTTTCAATATAATGTAAGAGATAAGATTTTCAACTCATCATTTCTGCCAGTGATTGTGTACGTATGCATTTCCTGTCTGGTATCACTTTCTACTTGAAAAAGGACAAGAAAATAATCAGAAGTTTCTTGAAATACTGTCAAATATATTTAATATCGACTATGAAAGCCTGGTTGGTAAAGTAAACACTGCTGCTAGAAATGAATTCATAAGACTAGCTAAAAATATACATAGTTCTAAAGATAACCCATTTCACTCCGAGTTGATCTCTCTGTGCAATAGAACCAACAAGTACAATCTACGAAATCCTACTATATTGCCAACTTTGAGAATTTTGCTTTTTAAGAACTCATTTATCTACAGAGCAGCCATTTATATGCAAAATGGGTTCTTATAATCTCTGTTATAATCCTTTTAATCTTTCAAACTTCTAATCCTCCATCTTATTTCTTATTTGCTCATGCTTTCATGATTGTACATATTTACGTCTTTTGTGCATCATTATTATTTGTCATATTAATAAATTTTGTAATTTATACTGGAATAAAGACATTGAATTGGAAATTGAAATAAGTAAGAGTCCAACACAGACGGGTTGGTATTATGCAGAAAGGCCGGAACAGAAAGGTTACTCGACCGTAACTTCAAACTGTACTGATTGTGCTCTACACTTCCAATTTAGCATAATAATACATGATCACTTTGCTTATGATGGCAATTACAAACTGTAAGCAATCATATATTTAAAACTAACCGACATTGCTAAGTGCGTCTGCTAATACGTTTTCCTTTCCAGGTATATGGTGTATCTTTAGGGCATGAGTTTCGAGGAAAGTACTACATCTCATTAAACGTGCACTCTTGTTCTTAAGTTTACTAATGTAAGCCCCTGGATTGTGACTGGTATACCATCAACTATTACTGAATCGCCTCGAACACGGGATAGTTCTTAACTGGTTTAGGTCATGCCTCACAAACATAACTCAGTCAGAATGTGTAAATGGAGGAACGTCTTGGAAGCTGCCTCTGTTGAGTAGAGTTCCCTAAAGATCAGTACTGGGACCAGTCACTTTCACTTTATACACATCTCTACTAGGTGATATCATTTGTACGCATCATTCGCCATTGATAAAAAACGGATCCAATCGTCATACTACTAGTCCAATATTGCATAGATGAAATTCAGTCATGGATGACCCACACTCACCTAAAACTGAACACTGATCAAAATGAAGTCCTGATTGGTGGCAGAAAACAACACGTAGCTGAACTACATGTAACACAAATAAGCATCAGTTAATGCAACATTATTGTCGATAAAACATCAATCTTCAATATTGGAGTAACAATTGATCCTGAAATGAATATGGATGAACAAATAAAACACATATGTTTATCAAATTATTTTCATTTGCGTGACATTAGCAAGATTAGAAGATATCTGACTTGACAAGCAACTGAACAGTTGGTGCACTCCCTGATAACATCTCGACTTGAATACGTTAATTCAATGCTGTATGGAATTACAAATGCACAAATGAATAGACTGCAACAAATTTATAACACCGCCGCACGAATAATGACAAAAACTCCCAAGTTATATAACACCAGTATTTGAAGACCTACATTAGTTGCCAATATGTGCCTGCATTGAATTTATGCTGCTGCTTCTCACCGAGAAGTGTTTGAATGGAATGGCCCCGGATTACCTGAAGAACTTATTGAGCTCATATCAACCATTCGTTGACTTGAGGTCCTCTAATCAGGCACTTCGTTTAGTTCCAAAGGCCGGAATTTCTTCATGTGGTTCGAAGGCTTTCGTTATCGCTGCCCCTACATTGTGGAACAACATTCTATTTAACACCAGGAAAGCCACCTCATTAAAATGTTTCAAATCCCAGCTAAAGACGTTTCTGTTTTATAGATATTTTTATCTTTAAACTCTCGAATGCGCGTTGAACAAGCCTTCGGCGCTGGATTTATGGCGCATATTGAGTGATTTATTTACATTTATATTACATTACATTTATAATTAACAGTCTGATACGGACCGGAACTAACACTAAAAAATATCCTGCAGATACAACAAGAACCAATACCCCCTTGTCAATTGTAGAATAGTTTCGTTGACTCCCATTTAAGTTTTTTTGAAAAAGTAAATAACAGGATGTTCCAAATTTTCTTCATTCCCTTGAAACAAAATTGCGCCGACTCCGACGTTCTTTTTGCATCGATAGTCATTTTAAATGGTTGTTGGATATTTGGCGCCAAAAGTTCAGGCTTACTAGTAAATATTAGTTAAGATTCTCAAATGCAGTCTGACAACTATCTTACCAGATATATTTGACCTTATTTGTTCAAAGGCTAGTGAGTAGACTGGCCACATCTGCAAAATTTTCTATAAAAACCTGTCATTCCAAAAAGGCAATTTTCAAATTGCGTCAACTTAAGTTGTTTTGGGTAAACTTTTCACCCCTCCCACAACATGACCACGATACGTTACGAAAGCCTTTCCTTTATAACTCTTGATGAGATTAATTGTTAAGTTGGCACTCTCAAGTCTCTCAAAGAAAGTCTTGGTCCGATATATGTGAAATTGCCAGCTGTCAGAGTGTATAGTTACACCATCGATGTAGGTAACAGAACCTTTTAGGTCATTACAAACTTTGTTCATGAGACGGGTGAACGTACTGGGGCATTGTTTCATACCAAAAGGCATTACATTACATGACCATATACCATCCGGCGTCACAAAAGTCGATATTTCTTTAGCCATTTCGGTTAAGTGGACTTGCCAGTATCCCTTCATTAAGTCATATTTAATCACGAACTTTGAAATTTCAATACGATCGATACAATCATCAAGACTTGGTATCGGATGAGAATCAGTGCATGTCACTGATTTCACTTTCCTATAATCTATGCATAACCATTGTGATCCACCTTCCTTAGGTACCAGTAATATAGGTGAAGATCAAGGGCTAACACTAAGAGAAATAATACCATTCTGAAGCATTTACTCAATTCCTTCAGAGTTCGTATTCTCAACTTCAAGTACTTTTTCAAACATTCTGCCTCCTTGTCACTATTCTCTACTACTAAAACTCACACAAAAATAATCTGTTTCTCCTATTATGGTAAGGTTTCCGCATGTTAATATGACCCAGTAGGGTTTACTTACTCCGTCCAGGGGTTTCAATAATGTAGTTCACATCACGCACTTATTTTCTTTGTAACACGATACGGTCCATAGAATATAGCACGCAAAGGTTCACCATGTACTGGAAGTAAAACTAGTCCCCCAGTCTGAAAACTCCTTTCTTTTGAGTACTGACCGAATCTTTTCTTCAATCGATCTTGTCTCTCTTTGCTCAATTTTCCTTTGCCAAGCTGCAAACCTTATGAAATATCTCGTTCGAATCTGATACATAACCTAGTACATTAACCTCAGCAGGCGAATCTGTCAACAACTTTTCGTTTATTAACCTCAGAGGCCCTCGAACCTCATGCCCATATATTCATTTTGAGGGGGTGAAACCCATAAACTCATTTGGTGTTCTTTAGTTGCAAATAACACAAAGTCGATACCCTTTGTTACAATCCATCTGACTATCGTGACAGAACGTTTTATAATATTTTTAAGGGTTCGATGGTCCTGCTTTAGTGTACGTTAAGATTCGGGTGGTAGGCAGAAGACGCCGTTTGCTGAATACCCAATATTTGCACAAACCTCTGAGAAAGATCTCCTCATACAATTTGAACCTCGATCATGTGTTACTTCCCAAGGAATTCCAACTCTGGTAAAGTACTTCAAAATTACAATAGAAACAGCCTTTGCTGTAATATTTCGGAGTGGGATTGATTCCGGGTATCTGGCAAAACTCACTTATATTTGTATATAACATTGGCCAACAGAAGTGTCGAAGTATACATGTGATTTCCAGTCTTTCTCACGCCTAAATGACCTGAGATTGCATTGTAATGAGCAACTTGAAAGATATGAGCCCTATACTTTGACGGGAAAACAATCTGATGAAAAAATAGCCATTCATCGTTGTCTGCTACTTTTGGGTGTCGCCATGTTTGCATAAGCAAACCAAACTTTGACATATAACACCCTACTGGTATCTTAGAAATCTCCTATTCAGTATGAACCGATTCCAGAAATGTCTTAATTTGATCGTCGATCAAATTTTGTTGATCTAGAACCAATGTTTTAACAGATCACCATTTTAGCTGGATTCTTAATTTGAATTTCTTGATATTTGTATCAAGTACTGAATTAATTGTAGAGGACGTAAATGGTTTATCCAAAGATAATCTCCTAGATTTAGCTCATCACCTTAGCATTATAGTGTCTCATGCTGTTTAGAAACCTCAGTTGAATCGTATAGTTGTTAATCAGATTACAAAATCGAGTGAAGAAAATGAAGAATTAAAGAAATTAACAATACAATTGGAGATGAGGGAACCACAATTGCAAAACGAAAGAGAGAAACGTGAATGTGAAAAGAAAGCACTGGAAACGAAACGTATCAAAGGGCATTCTTCATCGTCTTTCGACTTCTCAAACAACATAAGACTAGTTCCTCAGCTCGATGAAAATGACGTAGACATTGTTTAACTCGTTCAAATGGGCTAACAAATATTGGAACACATTTGTTCATAGTGTAAATTACGGGTAGAGCAAAAGACGTTTACACGTCCTTGTCGTACTCTGAACGTTCAGATTTTATGTAGGTAAAACAACTAGTTTTAAAGGCTTACCAGTTAGTACCAGAAGAATATCGTCAAAAATTCAGAACTGCGAAGTGCAAAAGCCAAGATAAAACGTATGTAGAATATTTAGTAGAACAAAATCGACACTGTTTGGAAAGTAGCTTTCGTCAAAGAAAGTCTGGGTTGATTTTGAGAAATTAAGAGAGCTGATTTTGATTTTGTAAATGTCTACCAAGGGAGATTACAACCCATCTTATGGACTCCGAGCTCACTTGGCGTGAGCACATTAGCCACACTTCCTCTATTGTTACAAAAGGCGTAGGCATCTTGTCAAAACTTAAACACAAATATCCTAGGAACGTTCTAAGGTCTCTTTATCAAACACTAGAACTACCATATTTGACTTATTGTTGTATCATTTGGTCTGGCACAATTAATAATTTGTTAAACAAGCTTACTATATTACAGAAAGAGCAATCATACATATTACTCTCTCTCACCCGAGGGACCACACAAACGTGTTATTTATTATATGCATTTACTGAAGCTCACTGATCTACACGAAATGCTACCAAATACTCTGAATGCCTTCTTTACACAAAACTCAAACATCCCCGCTCACAATACTAGGCAAGCTGATTACCTGCACGAAAGGAGTGTTATTCTTAAGAACTCACACGGACTTGGGGTACGAGTACGCGAGCGTTCACATTAAGGAAATTGATCGCCCTTGCGGACTTGACGTACTGATGCGTTCTTAAGTGTGAACAAGGCCATATGCCAATGTGAACGGTCTCATAATTATGATGACCCGAGCTTTCCGGTTAAGTTATAATAGCCGCTCTATCCAGTTGTAATATGGCGGTGAATTTGAACGTACAGTAGACATACGGGACAGTGTACAGAACAGTGAGGCATACCTACGTTGTGTTTGTTTGTTCAAGTATCAGACCGTTGCCTTTCCTAAGAGAAACACTGCCTAACGACGCTATACGTGATCCCATTTAATTTTTCTTTGCACCGATTCGACCAACACCGCAGAAAAGTAACTGTTAAGGTTGTGAGACTAAAGCAAACTGAATGACAGTCCACTTATATCAGGGGCGTATCCAGGATTTTCTAACCCGGGGGCGCGAATTACTATCTAAGCGGAGCGCCACCATCGGTTGGCGCGCAGCGTACAAGAAAATTTCGGGTTTTGATACCCCCCAGATCACCGGAAATGGCACTTCTCGGGCTTGAAATGACCAACCAAAATGTACACTTTTGCCTGAGAACCAAGAATTTCCCAATATTTTTTTTTCATCCATAACCTTTTTGAAGATTGTCACCAGTCACATCCTGTTCGACCTCATTGCATCTCCTGTGGATCATTGATTTTTGTAGGTGATTCTACGTCACGGCCCACAATACCCGTAAGCACCATTTTTCAAGGTTTAAGCCCATTATTTGTTCAGAATTTGAAAATTCACAATTCTCGTGAATAAATTCACTTAAAAAAATACCCATAATGTTGCACAAAATTTCATCTATGGACACCAATATAGAAAAACCTCCTTCAACCCCTAACAGACCGGTCAAAATTGCACGAGTAGAGGGAAGTATGATGAAGAATGGTGGTCAGGGCATTTTCGAAAATTCAGACACAGTTAATTTATTGGTGTACAAATATTAAACCTGTTATAACGGCTACTATAAAACTTCGTTGAAGGAAATTAAAATATACCAGATATTTCCGGAACCGAACACTACGCACATCTACAGTTTTGAGACTGTTCATCCTGGAACGCCATTTTTATGCTCACTGATATGATGTGATATCTGCAGTTTGCTTTAAAAATTCGATGATGGAATGAGACTGAAATAAATAACTATTATCTGTTTATTGTGTAATGCTCCACCAGTGGCGTAACGATGAGCCTGGGGGGAGGCTCCTGGCCCAAAGGGGTCCCCTATCAGGAGGCCTAGTAAGGGCGCCCGCAGAAATGTAGTACAAGGAGGGGGGAGGTCAGTAGGTCATATAGGTGTAACACACTACTTGATACTGTCTAAGCGGAGCGCCACCATCGGTTGGCGCGGAGCGAACAACGATTTTTTTGCCAAAAAATACTCCTAGATCGTCGGAAAAGACACTTCCCGTTCAAAGTGCATTTACACATCGGTTATTTTGAGATCTCATGTCTTAGGATTTAGACTTTCAATAATTTCAGTAATGCATTATGGGTCAGTATGCAATGAACATAACTAGAGAACTGTTGGTTGGGGGAAATCATTGAAAAGTCAAATGCTTAACTTTTTTTTTTAATTTTCCAGAGGTGGGCAAGTGTCCCCCCCCCCCTACTGTATGGAGTATAATGGAGACTACTGTACAAATACAGTTATCAAACCTAAGCATAGGGCCATATGAGTTGCGCCCCACATTCTTTTCATTTCGAAAGATGCACAGTTTCAAGTTCATTAGACACTGAAGGCTTCGATTCTCTATCTGCCTTCAGTTTAGGGAAGATCTTGGGATTTTCATCCCTAGATATTTCTAGATATTGCTAGATGTCCATACAGTACAGTGCCCTTTGGATTTTTCGGGGCCTGATCTTGGGAAATTGCAAAGTCGGGAGTGGTCACACTCCATGTAGGTCAGTGCACGACCTCTAGACGTCACTAATACACAACCCAATCACTTTTTATCGATAAAGTGGTGTGTTGCCGGATTTTGTCAAGAGGTCTTGGTACTACGGGCGAAGGGCATTAATTAAGTTTCGTAACTCATCGGGAAGAGATGAGAGGGGTGAGGTGTAGGGTTGTGGGCGCGCGTTTTCATGCAGATGGGAACAATCTCAAGAGGTGGTGGGTGCGTCCTTTTCTCCTTTTATTCTTTTTTTTCTTTTCCCTTCCTTCCTCTCCTTCCTCTCCTTCCTCCTCTTTCCCCCCTCTTTTTCCCCTTTTTTCTTCTCTTTTTTTTCTCTCCTCTTTTTCTTACCCGGGGGCGCGCGCCCCAACGCCCCCCCTGGATACGCGCCTGTATATCAAATAAACTATAATTCTTGGCACGCCAAACTCACAAGTTCTTGAAGAAGCCAAAATCGGTAATTTTATGTTTATTTCGAAACAGATTATTGTGGACTCGGTTGCAACGATAGTTACTAAAAGGCCTAAACCATTATGTATGCGCAGTATATTAATCTTGCAAGCAGACTTAATACGAAACTCACTTGTTCTGTAAAATAAAAACGTCTTGCTCTTAATTGATAATCCTCCTCGCGGACTTATTATCAATAATCGCACCTGCGTTCTTAAATGTGAAGAAGGCCTATCAAGTTAAGTACTTGATAGAAAATGCAGAAGCGGTATTCTATATGAAATTGAACCGCCAATAGCACCCACAGTGGAATTAAGTATTTCCATATGATTTATCAAGCATCAAACATATCTTCAAAGAGTCTTTCCTCGGATTAGGGTCATTGTTCTTCTTTCCCGTTGTTTTCCCTCTAAAAGCATACGCAATGTCTTCTCCTTGTCAATATTTTCACCATCTTACACCATCTAGTTGCATTAATCTTTCGAAAAAAACATTTCATTGTGATTCGGTGAACCCGATCACGTCTACCACTGTCTAATGTGTATTTTAATGGTGTGGTCAAGTTTACTGAAGGTGACCACAATTTGTATGTTGCTAAAAGTCATTAACATCACCCATCAACACTGTTCTTTGGTTAATGCCTTACTAGACCTTGAGGCAAAGCCGTTTTTCTTGCAGTTCCGTAGTCCAGTCAGAGGGGCAACTCAATATTACTCTCACAAAATCACAAAAAAATGTTAATATTCGTGAATCCGCCTAGTTCCACGAAAAGTTTGCGCACGTTTTTAAGTTATTCGGTAAATTTAGTACTCTTTTTTTGGCACTAAAGCACTTGGAAACTCTATCTTGGATAGGTATGATTGAGCACGTATACACCAATCGCAGAGTAGCATACAATATCATGACAATCACATTAAAGAACGCACACGCAAATATATATGCTCTTACAATTGCTATTTTATGTTGAAACGGCCAAATTTCGCGTACAAAAACACGTTCATTCATTCAAATTGTTATGACATGAGATCAACATACATATCTAACCAATGTTGAGTACCATTCAGATTCTTTTCAAATAAAATAAAGTTGAAATCAACATTCGAAGTCCGTATTTCCACACCCGAATCACGTTTTGCAAGTATTCATAGGATGGGCACTGGAACATTTAGTTTCGCGAAATAGGTTCAATCTAGTTAATGTCGACTTATTGAGTCATTACGGCTTGCCCGTAGCTACTGAAAACTTTGCTCAGTATTTACTAAAATAGTTCAAATAGTTTAGTTACATTTTATGACCCGCTATAATTTAAAAACAATGCTTGTCTTCAAAGTCTTTCAACTAAAAGAAGATCGAAAATGACAGGACAAATTGAGTGATAGCCTAACGTGTATCATTAACACGGTAGCTATTCGCAGAGCGGTTAGCGTACTTATGTAAAATTACAGGCACTCGTAGTCGTAACCATGGGCGGGATTACGGGGGGGGCGAGAGGGGGCATTTCCCCCCCCCCACTTTTTCCCAAATCTTAGTTCACTTTTTTGTCGTTTTTGCAGACAAATGTGCACAACCCTAATCGAAATTATTCCCCCACAACAGTTCTATCAAATAGGCCTATTTGTTTCGAAT
>KN887363.1:69733-86458 GCA_000934455.1 Apostichopus parvimensis | reverse complement strand
GGGCCCACTTACGTTCAGTCTTACACGTTGTTAAATATTACTAGCAAAAACGTTACTTACTTATTCAGACCTATATCTGTGCCCACTGTTGTACGTTGCAGAGTTCACTATTTACTTAATTTGATACGGTCTGTCGTGTTTTTTAAAACTGCACACAAGTTTAACTATGTTATTCAGGCAAAGATGAAAATAACATTTCGTTACAGGCTCTAAACGTTTCGTGCGGTATCGTTAAGCAGAATGGAACACTGGTGTAACGTACACTGTGTATGTACGTACACATTCGATTTCAGCTGTTGAACAAGCCCTTCCCACTTTTTGCAAGGAGTCGGTCAAAGGTCACGGCAGCTTCCACTTTTATTGGAAGAGCATCTTACTCTATATCGCAGACAATAAATATGACACTTTCAAATTCGTATATAGAATAATTTTTATTCTTGCATTTGGTCCCCGAAAATTATTTTTCATGCTAAATAGTACTACATTACAATAAATCGTAAAACCTAGTAGATTTTACCTCAGAGTGAATGGTAACTGCCTGTTGCTACGGCGATCATATAATCAAAGATTTGCTTAGTGACATGCAGCGCATATAGCATGCACTAAATACACAGTAAATACAGGCTAAAGTATTATTAGAACCATTATAAGTGTCACATTCAACACAGGACAGGGTAAAGTAGCCGAAGCTCACTCCTATTGCAAACAGAACTGCTGTTCTTGAACTGTGCAACATTCTAAGTATTTTAATATATAAAAGAGACATCGACGCATTTGTCATCGACTTCAACTTGTGTCTCAATTTATATCGTGATCTTTGCTAACTCGGTAAGTTCATTCAATTTTGTTCTCTTGCATACTAGTCTTACTAGTCTTAACATAGTAACAGTAACACTAACACTACAGTGTATAGCTAGGCCTAGGTTAGTACGTTAGTACTACCAATGTCATAAGCAATAATGTAGACTGGGCATAACTAGTAGTAGAGGCGTAGGAAGAAAAGCTAACATGTTGTCAACAGGTTACTAGCCTAGTAGTAGGTTATTTAATGAAGGCTTGTCCTATGTCCAACGGGTCTTTCCTAAGTTACTAATACCTAGGATGCATTATCACTAGGATAGTGATAATTCATTAGACCTAGGCTAGTTCTTCTATGGTGATGTCATGTCATTCCACCATCGGTACTTTCCGCCATAAAAAAATGTGCTTTTTCCGCCAAAGAAAAATGCAATGTTACCGCCATGGCGAAAAAGCACCTATTGTATGGCGGAAAGAGCAAAGTGGGTGCATTGTATATGCACTGTATATTGCTTTGCTTCACTCTACCTAGCCCCGCAAATCTGTATTTAAATCGACAATCAGAATCAGACTTTTTAATAAACAATCAGCCTAATTTGATTTATTCAACCAATAATTATATATTTGACGACAATGTATCGACTCTTACGAATGTACAATTAAAACTATTCAATCAACCTGTACATTAAAAACTGTATCAATTCCCCAATCTTGTCTTAACTACAATTCAGTCTGTCCAGCGAACTGTCACATTTGAAGACAGTGTACCTATCTTTCCATTCGATTCAAAGAAAGTTTCACCGATATATTCCTGTACACCATGGTAAAATCCATTCCTCAAACATACCTTCACGCCATAGGTTTCGAGCCTTTCCTCCATGGTGAAAAGGATCGAAACCTATGACGGAAAGGTATGGCGGTATATATACCTATGGCAGAATGGCACTAGATCCTGGTATGGTAGGTTAGCCTAGGCTATTGTGGATTTGAAAACATTCATACGATTGGGAGTGATTTGCATGTACATTATTGAATAAGCTCCAGCCAAGGCCTAAGGGATGTTTGCTGATTTGATGTTTCTTTCAATACACAGGTTGTGTTTTATTTGACTTACATTGCATACATGTACAACTTCAAATTATCTTTCACGATTATTACATCTTCCACAGAACAAACATGGCTAAGCTTATCAAGGCACCACCAAAATTTGGCCATTCAGAATGGACCTACTCTAATCATTCCAACTATGATAGTGCAGAGAAGCAGAGGGCAAGCTCCGAAAAACTGAGAGCAGAAAGTGACAGATTGGTAGAGGAAACAGAAGAAATGGCCAAAAGAACTCAAAGGGATGTCAATAAGAAGTTTGGTAAGTGCAAAGCATTGTTGCTATGAAATTCTACTGTGAATCTGTTTGCATCTGTGTTTGCTGGATATCTTTGCTCATTCAACAAAGATGTATAGATGTAACAAATGTGTGTGTCTAGCTTAGATCCTTGATGGATCTCTGTTTTCAAATGTGTTTGCTTTCCTTTTGATATTTATGCTTTAAAGTAGACTTTAAAGTATCTGTATTGTATATCTACAGTATATCAGTATCTTTATAAATCTGTATCGATACCAATCTGTAAATGGTACCGACTAGTCCATATCAGGAAGGAAAGAATGATCAACTTATATGCCTACATGCTTTCATCTCATTTTTAACAGAGCAAAGAATAGATGATGTCAACTTTTGGAAGTCCGAACTGGACAGGAAGTTACTCGACTGTAAGGCAGAGATTGATTTGTTACTATCATATCAGACACGGTTGGAGAACGCCCTGGAAGCGTGTAAGGAACCGTTGGAAATTGTCAACCGCTGCCTACAGATGAGGTTTGTATTGCATCATTCAAGTTTGTATTGGGATGAGGATGGGTAAACTTGAAATATTGATTTGATGAAGGTATAACCTGTGTAAAAGTAAGTTGGCCTGACATTTCGATCTTAGCAGGATCTTCTTCAAAGGTTAAAAAAAAAAAAAATGTTCACAAGAAGGTATAATCTGGATAGCGGCTCTCTTAGTTATTAAAAGACACTTGTGTCATTGTGTGAAAAAGTCTACAAATCATTTTATTGTATTTATCATTTATGTTTTCTCCAGTAACATTGTTGGTAATTTATGATATATGCAAATAATTATTAGTGAAACCAACAAGATGAGATACTACCTGGTGTTTGTATCAGGTTCAGGCTGGATGATAAACAGCATGTACACAACGAAACTTTTCAGAAAACACATCAAATTTCACATCAAGCAAACTGATATTGATTAAACAGCTAAGCTGTTAAACTTAAAATTTATGTAAAGTGGTGTTTAGTAAGAAAACTTCTTGCCATCAAATTTGGCAGTTTGCTGGATCACACAACGTAAGTAATTATAATATAAAATGATACGGTAACAGATCTGAATGATTCAAACGTTAGTTAAATAGTTGGACGGAAAGAATTTTCAGTGGCAAGAGTATGCTCTCTATGGACTGCTTTGTACTTAAGTGTATGTGTGATGTTGCATCCTTTTCAAAGTTTTACCTTTTGACATAATTTGATAATCGTTTCCCATTTCCATGTTTTAGGGAAAATCGTGTCGCCATCGATCTTGTCCACGATGATGTAGAGAAGAATCTGCTGAAGGAGCGTGAAGTAATACAAGGAGTGATGGCGCTACTCCACAAAACATTAGAACAAACCACAGAGCAGATCAGAATCATGAGGTCGAAGAGATACAAGCTGGAGAAAGATCTCAATGATAAGTTCTCCGCTCTGAATATCGACGAAGACTGCAGGGATTGTCGGGACGACAACCCTAATCTCACTTTCAAACCCTCAGCAGCCAAAATTGAGGCTAAGTAAGTATTTTGTGCCTTTATACTTATACTACTGTTGTGTCCAGTAAAAATATTAACAAAATAGTTTTTAAGCATCTTAAACAAGACTTACTTAAGCTACGATTAAAAAAGCCGTCTTTTGAAGAGTGTTTGAAGAACCTTGACCATTGAAATTGTTGTTCTTGGCAAAGTTTGCAACAAATTTTTACAGAATCTATTCATACATACTAACAGTTTGTAACAAGGAGTACTTTGTATCATGTTTTTCCTGTATTTAAATGAAAAACTAGGCATGAAGTTTTATTGCTGTAAGAATATAGCGGTTGTTTTATTAATAATTTAATAACAGTCATGGTATAGGCTTTTCATAGGTGGAAAAAATTAAGTTTGATTATGGATCGTATTTACCTCATGTAATAGAAATGCTTGTAATGATAAAAAAATTGAATGGAAATTGGAATTCAAGATTTCCAAGTCATATCTGCTATTTTGGCTAATGTGTGATATCAAAGATAAAACCACTGTAGTTTCTGTTGTGCTTTTATTTCAGTATTGTCATAATGACAGTAAAGTGGGAACATCTAGTAGGTATTACATAGCAACATGGGATGCACAACAGTATTTTGTGCACACAACCATGGTATTAGTGTCAGCATTTGATGGGTAACAGATTCATATACCACCTAATTGCTTTGTAAATTGTGCAGATCAAGCTATCAGCTGGTTGTTACTGAAAGTATTGCCAGGATTAACTGTTCAAAATGTCTTGAAAATTATCAAAGTTATGTAAAAAGAAAAAAAATGAGAATTTGTGATGGTTTAAGACTTGCTAAAGTCTCAAGTCTTTTAGTATGATGTCATCGGTCTGATATATGAAGAAAACATAAAAATTAGTTGTAAGGCTGGTAATGCGGCCAGACATTGCAAAACAAGGTCGCTTGATTTCAGCGCGAATGTAACTACATACATCATTATCATTGTATCTCTTCTCGTGCAGCTCCGTCACGCCTGTCGACTGGGAGACATTTTCCAACGAGAACATCCTGAAAGCAGAACGCGATCGAAAGAATGCCGTGGATTTACGTGCAGTGATCGACAGCATCTTAAACACAACGGCTAATGACATGCAGAAGCAGGTGGACGATACCGATTTGGCCTTTGACAAGAGAATCAGGGAAACCAAGGACACCAAGTCCAAACTTGAAAACCATCTTGGAAAGGTGAGCTTTCCTTTCATCTCGGACAAAATTAGCCTTCTGGGTTATTGACATTGGCAATGGTATAACGAGTACAAGAACACGAGACTAGTCAAGAGTAGAAATTTCCCTGGCTTGAGTACCGGTATGAGTACAAGGCTGTAGGCATGAGTACATAATTTTGCACTAATTCCAACACTGGTATTCAAAATGCACCTTGTAGGAGTACAAATCTAAAAGGGGGAGTGCAAAATACAGGTAGTTTATGCTAGAATACAGGAATGGACTCATTACAAGACAAGTGTGTGATATCTCGTTTAGATCTTGTAATTTATATTGTTTATGACACAGGCTATCAAGTTCATTGTCTAATTTCTTTACAGTCCTTCAGGTTATGTGACTTAACAAGGTAACATGCCAGTTCCATTTTGTAAGAGTTCTTTGGTTCTTGCGTCTTGAGCGCTCTTGTCAGGGTGGATACATTCGCATTATAAATCTTTGTATATCATTGGTTATATTATTATGAAAAAGGATCAATGTTACCTATAAACTGTTGAAATTTAAATTTTGGACTGGTTTGTAACTTTGCCTCATTCTCTTCATCCTTGAAAACATTTAAAAAAATTTTTTTTTAATCTTCTCCCTTGCCCAATAGGTCCATGGTGAGATCCAGGAGATGGAAAAGAATTTACAAAAGCTGGAGAGGGCCATCGGTGACAAGATGGGTCCGATGAAACTCTCCCAGACCCGCCTGGACGCTCGTACCAACCGGCCGAACGTGGAGCTGTGCAGGGATCCCGTACAGTACAGGCTGATCAACGAAGTCGCCGAGATCGAGACCAACGTCCAAAAGTTGCAAGAAACTCACGCCCAGGCGGACAGCAACCTGAAGGGCTTGATCCGTAACCAGCTGAACCTCGAGGAAGACATCGACGTCAAGTCCAAATCACTCTTCATCGACGAAAAGGAGTGTATGGGACTGAGAGAGAGCATTAACATTAAGAGATATTAAAAAAATATGAAATAAATATAAAAAGACCCCTTTTCCAAACTGTATTTGTATTCAGCAAAACAATACAATTCTGACAAGATAACTGGAAATGGAAGAATTAACGTTCTACCTTCTTGCATTGCAAATGTTTTGTTCCATTATTTATTAATATTTTGTCCAAAATTGTCGAGAGTAAAATTTCAGAAAAGTATTCCTTAAGTAATAGTTATTCCAAGGAAAATATTCATGGGGTTCAGTCACTGAGAATGGATTTCTAGTTGAAACTCAAATCTGTTTTGTATATTATTCTGCTTTCAATTGAGGTGGTATGACAATAACTAAGAAGTTGTACCATAAATGAGAAAAGAAAAATGCTCCAGTAGTTAAATGATAGAACAAGCATGCAACAAAAAACACAATTGTCCCTTTTACCACTGAATTTTGCTCCCTCACAGGAGTAAATCTGTGTGTTCAATAAGATTTCAGATGTCTTAGGAAAGGTGAAACTCCTTTTAAATATATGCTAAGACTACACAAGCATGGACATCTGCCTGTATTAACTGCAATGAAATAGTAAATTTAATTAATGTATAGTTTTCTTTTCAAGTTTATGTGTCTTCACTACAAAGAATACTGTTGTCTGTCCATCTGTCTCTCTTCATGCATCCTTAGTTATTTTTTTCCATTTCAGTTAGCCTCTGAAGATCCTGCTAGGATCTAAACGTCAGGCCCTCTAACTGTTACATATTTTACCTACACAGGTAGTTAAGCAGTTTCTTAACAGTTTTTTTTATTCTGCCACTACAAAGAAGTTATGTAAATTAGATGCAAATAAAATGGTGAAAAATGTTTTAGATCTACTTGTATTGATCTCTTATTGTGTTTATTCACCATTGAATAATAAGGGCAAGATAACTCATACACCACTGTTTACACTGTAATCCGTGTCTTGTGTATTCCTGTGTGATAGATATATATGTATATATAAGAAATTGAAACCAAACAGGTTTACATAATTGGTAGTTCTGAAGACCATTGTAGCATATGAAATTGTATTACTTTCTCACAATTTACAAGGTTATCATAAAATATTTGAAGATGGAGTTTCTTCAACATTTCATCTTTTCCAAACTTTTTATGTGCCATTCAATTTGAGGTAGTGAGCATGAACAATGTTCTGTTGGCTGGCTGCTTCCACTCATTTTCTGTTGGCTGAGAAATAAACTGTGAAGATGTTTGCTTTTCGTTTAGAGCTTGAAACATTCTGAAGATACAATGACAAAACTTGTGGAGTACAACCTCTACAGAGAGCTGTGATAATCCTGAAGTTTGAATTTTTGAAAACTTACAGGATTATCTATTCCTTAAAGAACAAATTACCTAATGCAGCAGATACCATTGCAAAAGGCCTGCATGCATTTGTACGACTTCCAATAACTGTTGAAAGAATTGTGCAACTGACAATTAATGCTCTGTAATTCCCCAAAGACATGTATCTGCATTCAGTAAACCCTCTACTTAAAGGGGTATTCTGGTGGTAAACAATCTTGTCCCTAGCTCGAGATGTGACCTTTGATCCCCATCACTCTCAATAGGCTTCTTGTAATCATTAAGACAAGTATCCACGTATCAAGGGCAGTCATCATGTACGTTTCCAGTTGTCTTGTGTATAAGCTTGCGTCACATACACACACACACACACACACACATACACACGCAAAAAAAGAAGAAGCAGGCTACAAAAAAAATATATATATGAAAAAGGTGCTTTGAAAAGGGGTCGTATAAATTATACTTCCTCCTAAAAGCCTCTAATATGTTCATATCTGCAAATGACACTTCTTAAATGTCAATTGTATCTACAACTGTAAACCACTTCAACCAACTAAGAAAAATATTCAAACCTATAACAATTATACCTGAAAAAGACTCGATGAAAATAAAACTGGCATTGGTAAGCTATATTCTGTAAAACTCTGTAGCTCATTCAGCATCACATTTTAAGAGGTTTTCACTGTCCAGGAATGTCCAGTTAAACCATGAAGACAGGGACTGGCAGAGAGTATAACCTAACAAAAGTTAAGTTAACTACTATAGCCAGACTCACTCTGTCTTTAAGACTGACTACTAGAGACAGTCTTAAGTTAACTACTGCAGTCAGACTCACTCTGTAGACTGTCAGACTGACTACTAGAGGCAGTCTTAAGTTAACTACTAGTCAGACTCACTCTGTCAGACTGACTTCTAGAGGCAGTCTTAAGTTAACTACTGCAGTCAGACTCAATCTGTCAGACTGACTTCTAGAGGCAGTCTTAAGTTAACTACTGCAGTCAGACTCAATCTGTCAGACTGACTTCTAGAGGCAGTCTTAAGTTAACTGCTGCTGTCAGACTCACTATGTCAGACTGACTTCTAGAGGCAGTCTTAAGTTAACTACTAGTCAGACTCACTCTGTCAGACTGACTTCTAGAGGCAGTCTTAAGTTAACTACTACAGTCAGACTCACTCTGTAGACTCTGTCAGACTGACTACCAGAAACAGCCAGACTCACTCTGTAGCTCATTCAGCATCACATTTTAAGAGGTTGTCACTGTCCAGGAATGTCCACTTAACCCATGAAGACATGACTGGCAGAGAAAATAACCTACAAAAAGAATGATAGGGACATACCCCCTAATATCATCTCCCATCCCTAAGCCCTCAGTGGATGACTAGACACGTTTGAGTACAGTACTAGTAAGTTTAAATTCTAGTCTATATTGTTGTTACAAGAAGGTTTTGCCCTCCATCTCCCCTCCCACCCCCCCCCCCCCACCCCCAATTTAACAATTTTCCAGTCTATACCACTAACTAGTAAAGCTGGAATACCCTGCTGATGCGGTACCAAGCTGAAACAAAGCTTATATCAAGTAGGACATGCAACCATCTGAAAAACAAGGAATTTGTATGTGCGCCTTCTCTTAATGAGGTCAGCTTGTGTCCTTCTCTCGTTCATGTCTGAAACTGAAAGATCGAGGTATGGGCTTACAGACCTAAACTTTCTACATTTCTCTCTGCTTTTGCCAGTTGCAGATTTTGCTTCGTTGATTTGCAAATCTTCCTCTCCTTTAAATCAGGTTTGAAGTGAAGGGAGAGAGAGAGAGGGGGAAATTCGAGAGCTGATGGGAAAAGAATGATGCATCCTCATTTCATAATGTACTTCAAGGAAAAAATGAAGACTTCCAAAAGCGTGCCAGGTGTCATAATTGTCCCATGGAACTGAACTTGGCTCTCAACACCAGTGTCTTTAATATCCATGATTCTGGCAATCTATCTAGCGGTGAATGTTATTGTCTATGGTACTCTTGTAGTTATCTATGTTTGTTGTTTTGCTGCTCGTTCTCTACCTAACATCTCCAGGAAGTCTTTGCATGATTAACACATTCATAAATTACCGGAGAAATATTTAGATAAAGAGTCTGGTATAGATCTCTGCTTTCCTCTACATGATTGCCCCTCCTTACAGTGCTTGCTGATGTGTTGCATCCTTCAGTCTGAAGTTTGGAGCTTCTGTTGTGGAGAGGGTGACTTCGCTTCAAACACTATAATGGATTATTTCAATTAAGATCTGCAAAGAAAAAATAGGAGAAAAGCATTAAAGAATATTGAATAAGGAGAGGCAGGATGGTGAGTGGAGGTGAATGGTTGTCTAGGAAGATATACTGATGTCCTCTTATATAACTTTGGAAAAAAAATATCCAATCAAACAGACAAGATCCATTTGTCAATTAAAAACCTGTTGAAGGCTTTACATTGCATATGTTTAGCAATGAAATACCGAACAGTGCTTTATTTTGGATGCGGTGTTTTTTTTTGTTTTTTTTTAACCGGCCATTTGTTTTTTTACCATCGGAATTAAAGTGAATTTCGGTTGCTTACTATTACTCTACGTATTTTGAAAGCATACTTGTTGTTTCAAATATTTTGAATTAAAACAAAGTATAGATCACAGAAAGAAAATGATCCATTAAGAAGATATTAATAGAAATAAAGATGTTTTCAAATTGTAAGTCATAATTATGCCTAACAGAAAATATACAATATAGTATGGATAGAAATGAATATCCCAATAAGATTAACATTGTAAAGTAATTCAATCAACTTACAAAGAAATAAGAAATTAGTTTCCTTGTTACCACATATTAACATGTAGTTACATTCCTTTGTTAATAAATGACCATAAAAGGTCTTCAGTATGTGCCACAAATTTCAGCTTCTTAAAAGTTGCTAAAATTGATCAAAGTTACTTTCCCAAAGACGCCGACACCACAAAGATTCTCAGACATTATGGAACGTTAAGACGGTTATGTGTCAAAAAGATGAAAAAATGTTTTTTTTAGGGGAATTGAGTTCTTGTTTAAGAACGACTGATAAGTGACCATTTTTATACTGTCTAACATATTGGCATATTAGATATTGCAAAGACATGGATTTACTTGATTCAATCTTCCTTTTCAATCTACTTTTTCAATCTAGATCTACTTTGATCTACATTTGATCTATGTTGATCTACGTTGATCTACTGATCAACTTTTCAATCTACTGATTCAATCTACTTACAATCTTGATTCAATCTACTTTTTGTCTTACCTCGACTCCAATCAGGATGGTTATCATGGCCTCTAGTCTAAGTGTGTGCTGTTCTGTTACATCGTTCCTCATGAGGTCCATCAGATCGTTGCAATGACTCAGTTTATCGTTCATGACCTGCAAATGGAAACGATGGAAATACCAAATAAATCAAGGATTAATTGGTAAAAATCAAGGATTTAAAGTAGAATGTTGCCTTGTTGTATAAAGTAAATGTTTGAAATCAATAGATTTTATAAAATCAAAATTACAACTAGCATTCATAAAGTCCTACTCTATATAAGCCAATGACTCTGTTTATCATTCATGCCCTCGGTGTTAACGATGAAAATACCAAATAAATCAAGGATTAAATTGGTAAAATCAAGGATTTAAATTGGAATGTTGCCTTGTTGTATGAAGTAAATTCTTGAAATCAGTAGATTTCATAAAATCAAAACTACAACTTGCATTTATAAAGTCCTACTCGATATAGGCCAATTACTCAGTTTATCATTAATGACCTGCAACATTAATGCAAGTACCAATGATTTATTGGTAAAATCAAGGATTTAAAGTGGAATGTTGCCTTGTTGTATGAAGTAAATATTTGATATCAGTAGATTTTATAAAATCAAAATTACAACTTGCATTTATAAAGTCCTACTCCATATCAGCCACACGAAAGACAAAACGGATTCGAAAGAATGATTTCGACGAAATGGGAGAGAAATTTCAGCCCTGATTTTTTCGAACAAAGTACACTTGGAGGAGGAAAACTGCTACAGAGGTATGCTTAGTCACAGACTTGTGCAAGATTTTAAAGGTATGATGTAACATCATGTAACAGACTAGCATCATAGCTCCTGTGCAAGTATATTTAAAGGGTGAGATAAATTAGTAAAAATATATTGTTTTGGAAGATCCTGGTCATTTAACGTGAATCTCACCCTCGTTCTTCGAGAGATGCTGAAGAACTGACACATTTTGGTGAAGAGATCCTCCAATTCCTGACGATCCCAGTAGAAGTCGGGTGTATTCAGGAGGTCCGAGCTAAGGTTGATTCTGTGGCGTAGTGAATAAAGCTTCCCCATGTGTTTCATCGTACTTTTGTGGGACATCTTCAATTTGCCACTGGCTTTGAGAATCTGAAGGAAAGAGAAAACCCCACAAAACTAATCATTCAAACAAGGTTAAAATTTAAACAAAGAAGTGGGGGATAGCAATGATTTATCTTTTACTACATTTCACACTTTGCAGGCGTACAGTTGAACCATCCCCCAAAACAAGTACGATTTTTCACACAAAATGATCTAACATGGATGATAGGGTCTCAAATAAGCTACTGTAAGGCTCCTGATCCTTGGGTCTCTAAACTAAACTAAACTAAACTAAAACTAATCAAGAGATGTTGTACAAACATGAAAGACATCATGAAGCAGCTATCCACCCACAGCTATTAGGTTACCGGTTAAAAAAAAACGGTTAAAAAAAAACCCACAAAAGACTTATTCAAACTGGCTGTTATGAAGTGGTTATGAGCAAAGGCTTCTGTTCATTTTGGTATTTCTGGTTTATGAATTGAAATATATTATTTGTTTCTCTTCTTGTAAAATGGCTTAAGCTGGATGTTTGCTGGTGTGATGAGTGATAATGACGAAGAGATGCACAGCAATGGTGCGCCAATGCTAATAGCTGATTTATCGATGGATAATTTTATAATTCGTGAGTGATTTTTTGACTTGGCTGTTGACTTACTGCTGTACAGAACAAAACTAAACACATTACTGAAAGAGTTTTCATACTTAGCTATCTGAGTAGTTTAATATTTAATTTACCTATCTCTAAGTATGACAACCAATCATATAAAGACTCTTATTACACCAGATTCTAGGAAGATCAGTAAAATGCAAAATTATAGGTACAATTTGCATATATAATCACATATTCATATCTTGTCCATCACGTCATAATTACAGCTACACTGCGAAGATGTCATAGCAGAGTTCTCAAACTCTCAGAATTGATAATAAATGAATAATTAATACATAACTGCTGTTATGAAAGTTCATCCAACTGACCTCAGGGATATGTTCTATGGAGGACACAAATTTATCTAATGTATATTCCCACATCGCAAGTTTCACTGTATTAGAGAACAGAGGAAAAAACAAGATAGTTAAGCAATTATCTGTAACAGTAAATTTGTAAATAATGAGAATATGTGGACAAATTGTTGCTTTTGCCCTTGATTATTAAGTTCCTTCCCACCATTCCACACTTTATTCAATGTTTTGCTTAAGATACAGGAGACTGCATGTGGTTTGCAAAATGTTGCAGTTAAAATATTCAAGATGCAAACATTACCTAACACCTTCATTGTATTGTTTTTAGTGACAACACTGTTTACTTTCAAGTTTCAACATGAAAACATGCAAAAAGAACAACATAGCAAAGGTCAACTGTTCAACTCATTATAACATCATGTATACATAATTTAGTCCAAAATGGCATCCCCTGGGATGACTTTCAAATCATAACAAAATGGGAGAACATTTTCTTTACCATTTTCTGGGGATTTGTTCATAATCTCTTTCATCTTAGGAAAACTTTAATGGTTTAATTTGCTTTCTTCCTTAATTAAGATGTAACAAGAAGGCATTCCCTGTATGAACTTTATTGTTCACCTGATAAAATCATGGAATTTGAGAAGGCAAATTTCTCCAGAGTTGTCACCTCCGTTGAACTGTTCCCATTTAAGACTATACAGTCCTCTTTTAAATTTGTCTTTCCTCTGCAATGAAGAATTGGCAAAAAAGAGAGGTGTGTATTACATACTGAATGAACACTGTGCATAGCAGAAGAAAATAGTGAAGTAAGTGTGAAGAGACAGGTGAGTAATACGCAAGAAGTTTCATGTCTTTGATCTAAAGCGTCATTGATGTTAGTTCTGATGTCATATTAAAGCTTATATTTTTTCTTTTTCGTATGCAACTAAACAACACCATAATAGAAACTCTCAGTTTTGAAATGTGTAATGCTTCAGTATTTGTAAGGTGAAGCATTTTCTTCCAAACTTAAAAAACAAATTTAAAAAGTGCAAAGGATTTTGGCAAATTTTGTCTGAGTCTAGCCACCAATAAATCAGCTTTGAAAATATAAATTGCAAAACTATGGGAAAACAGAGCTCTTCTTCAACCTCCATGCTATCCGGCTGTTTCTTCTAAATTTGCCCAATTTTCTGTTCAATCATTTAGTTTCTAAGGAACTACTGTCATATAAAAATCTAGCATATTATTTTTTAAATGTTCAACCAATCACACACTGCCAGACTGCAGAAGACTGTTATGACCGAAGTTTTGACAGTTGCTATAGCCTAACTCGTGAACACAGACTGACTGATTGACTTGAACAGACGACTGTTTTCCCAAAACTGCATATCAATGACATGCAACAATAAGGATCTGCGACAACTAACATTTTTCCTCAGTGATTGGTTAAATTGGTTGGAACTGGCCATTTGCTGGTGTGAACCACTAGCTACAAACCTCACGGCCATCACTGACTGCCTGTCAGTCCGACGCAACATGTTGGGTGAAACGAAAGCATTAAGCACTTTTAGGCGAAAGCCACACTGCAGCCAATGCAACTTAAGATTGGATCAACTTGGATCAGTCGTATTCAACCACTCTCTCCTACTATGTAAGTGCAGTGTAAATTCCTGCTATCAGCAGGCATGAGAGGGAATGTAAACATGCCAATTTTGAAATTCTAAAGAAACCTCAAAATGAAATTTGATATTACTCAGCGTTCGACTCAAAAATCATAAAACCGACACAAATTGCTGGTCACCTGTAATTTGCAAAGTACACTGTAGACTTGTCACACCAATACCACCCCCACCCCCTCCCCCAATGCAACCAAATTAAAGCAAAAGGCTCTGCATAAACAAAAGTGAGCATCTTTACATCTTCTTCAACTTACTCTCCGTAACTGTAGTTCATCTGTTCGTTCTCCCAGTTCACTAGAGCAACTTCATAGGGCTCTGACTGATGCTTAGTTGCAATCTTCATCACCTGCTTGATCTGCAAGATAAAGAGATGGCAGTATTTATTACATCATTAATAAATTTGTCAACAAAACTTCCCCTTCTTAACTAAAGAGAAAACAAATTGAAAATCGGCCCTTCACTTTTTCACAAAATGGCGAGGGGTGGGGGGGGGAAGGGGGGGTGAACATTCCCTTGTGCTCCTCCCCCATCTCAGATAACCTCCTTCTCATGGATGCATTTTTAGGATGTAATTTAAAATTTGAATTAGCAGACAGGATGGGATTTGGGGTGGGTAAGGTTACAGGAGTCTAAAACCATGAAATCTTGGTAACATTTAGGAGAGAGGGTTTTGCAAATGCATGATGATGCTTCATTCATCGTTAACTTTCTATCATAGATCAAACTCCACATCCCATCCCTCCCCTCTTCCCCCAGCCACAAACACGCACACACACGCATACACAGAAATTCTTTGTTGCCTGAAACCTGTTAGAAATGCCTATGTATATAATATCCATTCATCTCACAGTCGATTCAGCAACGTTCCAAAACACCAGACATCCGTTTCTAAAGATAAACATCTCCGAGGGTTCTTCATCCTCTTGTGAGTCGGTGATGACTTTCATATGTAAAACATCGTGAGCATCTGAAAGTTCAAATAATAGAATCTGTAAATACAAGGAAATTTCACCCACCCCCTACGGATTTTCTCAGCACTTCCATACCTCTTGTATATGAATCCCATCAATTTCACATGATGTAGAAAATTTGTGACAAATGCAAATTGCTTGGCTTCACAAGTAAAACTTTTGAGAAACAGTGGCCTTTTCTTGTTTCTGATATAAATCTTTGTGAAAAAATGCACTTGTGACAAAAAGTCACCGAGTTGATAATGATGTAATTTCACACTATTCATTGTATGCACTAGACATATTACAGACAATAATCCTTGGCTAAAAATGTGATCAAATTAGAAAACCAAAACAAAGCATGAACTTGTAAATTGTGAACACATACTCCATTAATGGCATCATAAGGATCAACCATATGTAAATCCTGTGAAAAACAGAGTCTGCCTCAGAAAGGGAAACCGTCAAGGACACGGCCCACTGGTACACTCTAGGCTACACCCTGTGTTCTAAAATATTTTAAAACAGTAAGCATTGAGTGTCAAGGCATTCCCTATGTATCATGACCATGACTAGCAATGTTTGGGTCACTACACAGTCCCTGAATACTTAAAAATGATTGAAAGAAACTTAATTTGAATTCCTTTTATGATAAATTAATTCAGAAATTGTTATTATTCTCCCTGCAATAATTGAAATAGTCAACATAATGCAGACACTGAAACCAAGGTTCACCAGATGAAACTTTTGTCACTGAAATATTTATTTATTTGAAACAAAGTTCAGAGAAGGTAAACATCAATTTTTCTGAAGTATCTTTTAGTTCTTTGCTAACTGTCAAACTATGTATACCACAGAACATTGAAGAATCAAACTGCTATATTCATGATGGTATTCAAACAGTAATTGACATCTGCGTTTGTCACACGTTTATTACAGAGACAATACAAATGCGGTCTTTTCCACATTGATCATTGCATTATTCATCATGAATTAAGCCTTTGGCAAAGTCTGTACAACAGCAGTGTCCAATTAACACCCTCTACGACCCTAAGAAAGGCACAATATGTATGGCTCCCACCTCTCTATGAAGGTTTGCAGGCACACAAAAAAAACAAAAAATCAAAAGTTGATATATTTTGCCTGGAAGGGTACACAGAGACCCCTTGACCCTGGAAGCCCCTTCACTTGGGGGCCTTGAGGTACTAGTACTACAGTAGCACTTGCTTCACCTGCTTTTTCGGCTAACCTGAAACCGCATCAGGACTGACTTGGACAAAGACTTTAAATCAAGTTTTTGTTTAACTATTAAAATGACTTCAACCAAATTTTTGAATTTTAAATATTGTCACACTGCAAGACAAGAAACTCTTTAGCAGGTAACAAGCATGGAAGCAGTGCAGCGCCTACACTAGAGAGTTATAACCAGATCAGCGAGTTCATATTACACATATTAACATGGGATACTCGGTACATGAAGCTGATTACAATGTTACATGTCGTATTAATAATGTCGGTGAGAATTGTAGACCATACATGCTCACTATGGGCTAAATAATATTAACTTACATACCTGTTGGCATAGTA
>KN887363.1:56599-69683 GCA_000934455.1 Apostichopus parvimensis | reverse complement strand
CATCCGTTTCTAAAGATAAACATCTCCGAGGGTTCTTCATCCTCTTGTGAGTCGGTGATGACTTTCATATGTAAAACATCGTGAGCATCTGAAAGATCAACATAATAGAGTATGTTAATACAAGGAAATTTCACCCCGCCCCCCACCATTCCAAATGAAACATTTAGTGATGCCACTACAGAAAAATACACTGTTGCAGTTGTCATTGACAACGGCCAAAGTCTCTCTCCATTGTTTCGACAATTTTCGCAGGGCTTCCATACCTCTTCCAGGCCTCAAATTTCATAATTTTTAGGGCAAGGCCACTTTGGCCTTGAATGAGGCAAAATTTTAAAGGGCACCAATTTTGCACAGACACCTGATATTACGAGGGCGGTTTTCTTATATTTCTCTTTCTTTTTCGCCCTCGCAATTGTGCTTTAGGAGGGCTTTTTTAGCACCTGCGAGGGCAAATCGCCCGTCTCCCTGCTTATTTCCAACCTTGACTCCCTGTTACGCTGCCGCTGTGTGCCATTTAATTTCGCTGACATGAAATATAATTTTGATCTCAAAAAGGGCACGGCGGCCATCGGAGAAAAAGGGCAAGGCATTTTGGCCGTAAAAACGTCAGATTTCTTATAGGCACCAAGGCCAGTTGGAAGGGCACCGTCGGCCATGGCCGTCATGAAATTTGAGGCCTGCTCTTCTGTGAATCCTGTCAATATCACATATCAAAAAGGAAAATTACTTTGGCTTCGCAAGTAATACTTTTGAGAAACAGTTTCTGGTATAAATCTTTGTGAAAAAAAGCACTTGTGATAAAAAGTCACTGAAATTGATAATGATGTAATTGCACACTATTCATTGTATGCACTAGCCATTGCACACAATATTTCTTGTCTAAAAATGTGATCAAATTAGAAAAAAAGAGGCAAAGAAGGCATGAATTTGTAAATTGTGTACACATACTCCATTAATGGGGCCATAATGGAAAGCAAACATTTATGTGAACCCTGTGAAAAACCAAAAAACCGAGTCTGCCTCAGAAAGGGAAACCGTGAATTACAAGGCCCACTGGTACTCCCAAGGCTGCAAATTCATGTTTTCTAAAATATTTTAAAACAGTAAGCTTTTAGTGTCAAGGTGTTCCTTATATATCATGACCATTACTAGCAATGTTTGGGTCACTACACAGTTCCTTTATAATTAAAAATTGTTTGAAAGAAATTTAATTCTTTTCATGATAAATAAATTTAGAAATTGTTATTATTCGCCCTGCAATAATTGAAATAGTCAACCTAAGGCAGTCACTGAAACCAAGGTTTACCACATGAAAATTCTTTCACTGAAATGTTTAGTTATTTGAAAAAAATTTTAAGAGAAGGTAAACTTCAATTTTTCTGAAGTACCTTTAAGTTCTTTGCTAACTATCAAACTGTTAATACCAAAGAACATTGAAGAATCAGGCTGCCATATGATTGCATCCAAAAAGTAATTGACATCAACGTTTGTCACGCGTTTATTACAGAGACAATACAAATGCAGTCTTTTCCACATTGATCATTGCATTATTCATCATGAATTAAGCCTTTGGCAACTGTACAACAGCAGTGTCCAATTAACACCCTCTATGACCCTAAGTAAGGCGCAATATGTATGGCTCCCACCTCTCTATGAAGGTTTGCAGGCACACAAAAAAAAAGTTGATATATTTTGCCTGGAAGGGTACACAGAGACCCCTTGACCCTGGAAGCCCCTTCACTTTGGGGGCCTTGAGGTACTAGTACTACAGTAGCACTTGCTTCACCTGCTTTTTCCGGCTAACAGGAAACCGCACCAGGACTGACTTGGACAAAGACTTTAAATCAAGTTTTTGTTTAACTATTAAAATGACTTCAACCAAATTTTTAAATCTTAAATATTGTCACACTGCAAGACAAGAAACTCTTTAGCAGGGAACAAGCATGGAAGCAGTGCAGAGCCTACACTAGAGAGTTATAACCAGATCAGCGAGTTCATATTACACATATTAACATGGGATACTCCGTACATGAAGCTGATTACAATATTACATGTCGTATTAATAATGTCGGTGAGAATTGTAGACCATACATGCTCACTATGGGCTAAATAATATTAACTTACATACCTGTTGGCATAGTAGCAACCTGAAAGTTTCCTTGAGTTTGCAGATCCAGACTGAAATGTTCTAAATTGAATTCTTCGGAAGTAGAGAAAGCTGTTGATAACCATTGACCCTGCAAAACCAGGAACATATTTACTGGCATGTAGTCAAGAGCAGTTCTTAAAGAACTTTAATAGACAAATGTCCCACTATTCAATTCAAATATCACCATGTAAATAAAAAATAAAGTGAGATGTATGTACACTGCTCAAATACATTTTACAATAATTTTTAGAATGGGTTGAAAGTTTAAAATTATTTTGAAACATTGTCTGATTGATGTAACATCCACCAACAAGCATGAGTTGGTCCTTTAACTAAGGAAAGATGAAGTGAGTTGGTTTCACATCTCCAACATATATATCTTCTCCACTCACTATCCGGGGGAAGGAGGGGGCAGGATGAGGTTGCCATGTTGATCTTTCTTTCATATTTGAGGACAAATATCTTTCAACTTTTGGGACAAGTAATATCAAGCTATTAATACAGGTTTATAACAGTGTTTGCACGGGTTATCCGGGTACCCACCAGATGCTCTACTACCCGGTTCCTAATTTGTTACCCTAATCCTTTAAATTTGTTTATTGAATGTGTATATCCTTTTCTTTTACTTTTTAAGAAGTTTAAAAATGTTTCGAAAGCTACAAAATTTTAAAATAAAAACAGGTTAATTGAAAGAAACAAATGCAAATTGAAATTAACGAACATGTATGAACATGGAAACATTGTCAGAGAAAAACACACTTGATATATTATAGCATTCAACTTGCAATTTATTGAAAATAGCTATACCAGAAGGTAACTAGACAAATTTCTGAGCACCCGAATACCCGACGGGTAACAGCCTCGGGTACCCGGTTCCCAATTTTTGGTACCCATGTAAACACTAGTTTATAAGCATGAGGCTTTTCTTTCAATTTGACCAAAACTGTGACTTGAAAACACAAGAGCAAAATGAGGGCTACTTTCTCACCTCATCCTTGAGCACCAGAGTGGACGGTTTCTTTGTTCTTGGTCGGGCTGGTTTGGAAGCCTTGCTGGTTTTCGCTGAAGAAGGAGCCTTCACACTTGAAAGATGGGTGGATGAGGATCTAATAATATTATCAGTCAAAAGTTGTGGACGATGCATTCTGTTAGGATAGGAAATGTGTGGCCATAAATGGCTCACTAATACTGTTGAACTAAATCTGCCAAGGACTGGTGTTTTGGGAAAACAGTCAGAAATGAAATGCCTCTGAAGAAATTGGTGATTACACTTGGGATGACCTTTCCATTGGTGTAATATATCTCTTCCAGTCACAAGGTTTCTTGCATGTAGCACATTGATTTCCCTTAGAACTAATCCTCTGCAAAAGGATAGGACCGACCGGAAAGCCATATCAGCAAATGTAAAATTCTTTCTTTGTTTCACACATTAAAACTGTCAACCTGCAAATGAAAATTTTGAGGAAAATGCAACAAAGGGATTTTTACTTTTTTAAACTAGGACATGTGTTAAAATGTTAGTGTTTTTGACCTGCTTGTAAGTCATGGACACACCAACCTCCTCTCCACCTTCTCCCCCCCCCTCATCCCCACACCCTCCATCACCAAGGGTACATCCACAACAAAGTTTTCAAAAACTCACAGAGCCAACTTCTAGTGGGTGATAGGCCTAGACTGATTTACATTATTGAGGTCCAAATTTGAGGTCCAAAAAGAAACCATATATTTGACACAATTAAATCATTTCTTCTGAATGAATATAACTCTTTGTAGGGAAAAATTAATCATTGAATGTTTGATTTGAAGTGTTATTACATTTGATCAAAAGAATGGCTTAGGGAGTCTCTTTGTTTAAAGGGTGTGAAGACTCCCGCAAGAAGGAACGTCTAATACCGGTAATCTGACCTAGTTTCGGATGAGGTGTAACAGAAGTGTTAGACACCACCATCAATCCCAGAAAATACACACACAGCTTGCTACCGTCGGTAATTAGACACTATTGTACAGTCAGTATACATACAGCTGCAGTCAATACCCACAGCACAGTGTATAAACGATACAGGGATGGACATCTCAGGTCCAGCTAAAGAAAACAAGGTATCACGTTTCATTACTGTCTTCATTTTTCAGCAACAGAAAGTTAACTTTTTCAGATGGGCCGCACACGGTTTGGGGCGAGTCTTCAATGCCTTTAAACATAACACCAAAATATTAAAAACTAATTGAACTGTTTTTGGTGCGTGACAACAATGTATCAACTTTTACTGTTTACATATTCTCTAATGATAGCCTGGGACTCATTCATCCAGTACCGCACCGCAAAAATTTTTCTACACTAAATCAGTAAATGGTCAAATTGCTATATAAGTCCAAAGTCGTATAGCAATTTTTACATAGCCTCCAAACTGCTACTGCTAGGCCTACACAAAATGTAAACACAAAAGTGTTCCCTGATACTAAGTGATAGCTGCAGTTTTGCTTTCTGCTCATAGGAGTTTGATTGCAATTTCATGAATTATTATCACATCATTTTGTTCTTGTACTTTTGGAAGGATGTACAAACTCCGTCCTGAGTTGTTCAGGGTTTGACCGAAAAAGCGATCGATACATAATTTCGCATAACTAGGGCTCTGTGGAATTCAAACCGTCACTGTAGCCCTAGCCTTTTTTTAAACGCTAGTCTAGGCTAGTCCTTACTTTTATTTTTAATTTCATCAACATTTACCATTAGTACATGGTTATTTACTGCACAGAGTTTCGAGAAGTACTTACCATAATATCATTTCTTGTAAAAAAAAAGGTCGGTATAGTTTCCCCGACAGTACAAGACTAGGCACGTTGATAACAAGACAAATTGACACTGGAACCATAATTCATATGCATACATGTGCATGATGTGTGAGAAGTAAACAAGAAACTTGAATACTATTACATAACATGTACACAAGGGGGATCCCCTCCAGAACAAGTTTCGCTAAGAGTGAAAGATAGTGTTTTAGCATATATTTTTTGGTGTAAAAGCTAGATGATGTGTTTCACGTGAATTCTTTTGATGATGAAACAAATTACTACAACAAATGGAAAAGCAAAACAGGGAACCATCTGGGTTAAACTAAGTTATCGATGACTCTAACTGTTCGGAAAATAGGTGTCCAATCGTAAATTGTTATTAAGTCTCATTATACTCTTGGACTTAGCCAGTTCTGAAATTAGAGATTCTAGCTTTGTTCTACATTTGCTTTGTTGTGTGTGAGGAAGGGTACGAGAAATGGAGGGAAGGAAGGAGAAGTGTAATTACAAATGTAACCATACCTCCTTTAAGCGTGCAAAGGCTACAACTGATAGTGTGAAATCATTTCTGTGAACATAAATTGAGGCATTTCTCCCTGCCCACTCGCTTTCCCAGTGTCAGAGGCATTGAATCACAATTAATTGTGAGTTTTTTTGATTCCGTTAAATCACTGATAATTATACTTCCATGAAATGGGAATCACACCAAAAAAAAATACAAAACTCTACATATTTGTTTCTCTAATCATTCAATGTATTTGATAATATTAAAACCGAATTTTTATTTTCTTCTTATTTATTTTTTTATTATTTTTCTTAATACTACCTCACTCAGTGAGCATCTTAAATTACTTAAAATGGTCAACGCTGCCATGGATACACAATAAAATTATGACAGGTACCGGGTGACTGTCATACCTTGACATGTTTAATAATCCTTTCAACAAGATATGATGAATGAATCATAGCAATTAACTCCCCTGAGAGTTTAATAGGAAAATCTGAGAAAAGGAAAATAGATCCATTATCCACAACTCTGAAAACCTTTTTGACAAAAATGGATAAATCAAATATTGTCAGTCACATTACAAGATGCTTCCTCTGTAGACATAAGACGAAAATGTTGATTGGTCACGATTGCAGCATGTAACAGTAAAAGCTTACGGACAAACTATTCAAAACTACACACTTCAAAATACAGGCTCTGACTCTTTTCATTTCCTCTCACTTTGACAACCAGTTGCAGTTAAATTATGAACTTTACTCTCTTCAAAATTGATCATCTTAAGTAAATCTGCCTCACAGTCTGAAAATGTGTGTATATATGCCTGGATGCTCCAGAAACGACCACACACAAAACACGTGACTTTAATGCCTCATATTCATTTCAAGAAATTAGTTATTTGTCATTATCTCTGAGATTCCAGAGCTGACAAACCCTTCGTTGAAAAGCGTAAAAACAAACACATAGACGATATGGATTAAGAACGTTGTTAAGTTTTTGAAAGAAGTAGAACAATAGCCATTACTTTGTGAGTTGTCTCCAACTTTCAGGAAGTTATTAAAGGTCACCAGTAGAGCCCAAAATATGCTAGAAAGACTATAGAATAATGGTCCCTCATGTGCAAACCTTAAAAAAAAAAAAAAAGTAAACATTGTATCAACACTTTATTATTTTTTTAATTTTAATTTTATTAACTTCATATTCCTTCATATTTATTAATTTAATCCCTACTTGATACCTGGAAATAAATGTGAATGGTTAGAAGCCTCACTCAACTTCTTCTGAATTTTTTTAGCCATTCTAAAAGGCAATGCTGATGACCTTTAGCAAGACCAAACTGAGCCAAATCACAAAGCAAAGACAGGACGATTAGTAAGTTGCTCATTAACAAAATTACTTATGACAGTGCCTACCAATTCTACATTACACGTGAACATATCTTGTTCAAATGTGTCAAAGTTGGAAAGTAAATTAAAAAGCAAACCTACATATTTCTCATTACATTTTATTGACAGTATAAAACAAAACACTGAACTGGGGGTGGGGGCAGCTTCACTGCCTCCAGCCCCCTCCCCATTTCTCCATCCCCTCCCTTCACCTTTATATCTCTGAGTTTTTGCTTCATCACAACACGCTGCTTCACATTTCTTAACGAGGGAGTAACTTTCTGCAGACGATTTGTACGATCGTTGTAACCCTCCCTTGATACACAATGGTAGGCCCTTGCAAATCTCTGACCATGGTGAATTTTCAAATAAGACATCATATCCATACTTGGTTTGGATCTTGGTGAGATACAGGTATTAAAGATGTCAAACTCAGTCTGTGTTCCTGTACTAATCAGATGTAAAATACTCACAATCCACAGAAATGTGATACAAGATACATAATTTGAGATATCGGCACACGCTTCCTCTTTAATGTCACTTTTGCATCAAACCATAAATCAGAGCTTATTCCATTTTCACAAATGTTAGAAACACAGCATACTTTCTGAAATATATTCAACTTTTTTATAGAACATAACACAAAGATATCATGATTGCAGATATATATAACCACTTAAGTTCGAATCAATTTAGTTGAACTGAACCCCCAAAGACATACAAATGATGTTCACTAATTCCACAAAATTATAACATATCTATCGTAAAATTGTCAAGAGTGACCTTAGTAAAATATTACATGGAAGTCTTTGGTGGATGTCAGTTATATCACATTCAATTTGTAGAAAAATGCACACACACACACACACATGCACGCACGACAAAAACAAAATACAAACACATATCACCATGGCAACCAGAAATAAGACTTGTAGTAAAGCACACTCACAGAAAATGACAAAAGATTTGAATGACATTCTCTGAGAGATTTTTTGTATAGAAGGCAACAGTGTTCAGTGTAATCCCTAACAGGAAAAATTCTGACTAAAATCATTTTATCAAACAGATAAATTGCAAAAGTTTAACATAGAGGAGTAAAATTGGCTCAGATCCTATCGACAATATCATATCACAGATTTTTTTTAAATGGGAAACGATTTGTCTCAGCTGTTTTAAGGGAGCTGTTCTTCACAAATATCTCTGGTCACAGAAGCCAAAAGATGATGGTTTTGGTTTGAAACCCATTGATTGTCATTAGTACAAACCAAGCAACAGCCTACACCAAACATTTGAGACCAAGTGTTACAAAATACCCAAGCAAAACTTTTCATCCAAGTCAGTCGATCGCTGAAAAGGCCGTTCTCTTCTTACGAATCAAACTTGGAGAAATGACAGGATTTTAGCCAAGGACGATCTTCAGAGTGTGATGACACACAATTGTATGTTGAAAAAGATTGGCAGGAATCACTGAAAAATGTAGTCTAGAACTCAACTACAAACAAGATGAACACATCTGATCGGGAGGCTCACGGATTAAAAACAATGTCGTTTATATTTACGGGTGAAGCCAAATTATAAGACTTTTCGCCAGAGAGGAAAGATACCGAGTGACCCCAACGTAAACCAATTCTGCAAAAACAATTTCTTTCCACTTGTGAGCTGATTGACGATGTTTAATAAAACCAATAGACATCATTTCACCTATCTACAGGTACAGAAAGACAATGAGGAAATTGTCTCATTTGTATAAACACTGGTAGTAGCCAACTGTAACATGTTGATGACTATTTGGTATCTTTGGGGGAGGGGTGGGGGGGGGGTGAGAGAGGGTTCATTAAAAAGTTTACAAAATATAATACTATACACAAAACCCACTAAAAACAGCTAGTTGATTAAATCTATGTAACTAACATGTCTTGACTAGCTTCACACTTAAGATCTACCCAAACTGTCTCCACCGATCATTTTCCCAACCGCCCCCTACCCCACCCCCCTCCAACCAAAACATTCTGATAGAATGGAAGCAACAGATATGACATATTATACTCAATAATTACTAATCCAAGGACACAAGCTTTTGGTTCTCTGGCATCAACATATTAAATCCAGGGACAATCTTCCTGTTGAGATATGCAAGTAAAAGTTGAATTCTAACATGTAACCTTTTTGGCGAGGCATAAACGTACGCCAAAAGACATTGCTCGATTCGTTCGATTGAAACCTGTCCCTAGTGGGCATAAATTAGACAAGTATTTACAAAGAGCCATCAAACACAAAGAAACAAATACGTCCAATAAACAGAAAGGCTTAAAATCGTTGAAGATATGGATGATGACAGTTTCATCATCAAAAAAGTTGGTCCATTTGATTTTCGATTCTTTGCTTTTTTCGGGAAATACTGGTTTCCCTCTGCTCACGGACAAACGTGCCTATCCTATGCATATTGTGTTATGAATAAACAAAGTTTATCGTAAGGTATCTTTCGTACTTGGCCAGAACTGCTCTGCAATATCGGACTTTAAACAATGGCAGTCTAGCCATCACCGATTTGCAAGCCTCTTTTGAGCCCTATCAATCCACTGAATTTGACCCTTTCCCACATATATCAGTTTTTGCCGAGCTACGCGACCTGTCGGGGAAACTTTCGGATTTGTTTTACAACTTATCTAAATAATCCATATCAAATTGTAGATATCAAATAGTTTTATACAACTCTTTACAGGTTCCATTATAAGGCAAGTGAAAGGATCCACCTAAGTAGCTAAAAACAAAACCACTCGAGAAGAACTATCATGAACTTTGACCTCTTCCACTCTCTGAGGCGGACAATTTCTTCCCAATATGCTACGACCGTATCGTCTTCTGGTTAAAGTCTTTCCGGTCATCATAAGAAGTAGTCGGGCTGTGGCCTCTTGGCTGGTTTACCTCGAACGGCCTGAAAATGACACAGATATGACAAACGCAAAATGTGAGATTCGTGGAGAGGACTTATACGGGTCGGAGGTCAGTGAGAATGCTGGAACATTTCATTCTTTAAAATTACATTGATGCATAATTTGTTATTGCAAATGTTAATTCAGACGGATATTGTAGCCCCTCCCCCACCTTTCTATGTGTCTCCCCTCTCTTTGTTCTACCCTCCCCCTCCCTCCCCCCACCTTTTCATGAGTCCTCCCTCTCTTTGTTCTAACCTCCCCCTCCCCCCACCTTTTTATGAGTCTTCCCTCCCTTTGATCTACCCTCCCACTCCCCCAACCTTTTTATGAGTCTCCCCTCTCTTTGTTCCACCCTTCCCCTCTCCCCCTCCCACCTTTTTATGAGTCTTCCCTCTCTTTGTTCTAACCCCCCACCCCCCTCTCCCAGATCAATTCAATTTGAAGAGATTAAATCTCTTTAAACAGAGATGTTTAATATTACATTCTATCTTCTCCTTTACGTGGTCAAAATACCATCAAATGATAAGGTGCATCTTTTATTCCCTCATGTTTTTAGTCCAATGAACAGACGTTATTCATTGGATGCGATAACTAGCAAATCAAACGCCCATCCCCTTCCCTCTCCTTATTGAAGCAAAGGATATGACAGCAGGGTTGCAGATGCCAAATCTGGTCATTTCAATTTGTTCTGCAGCATGTAAAGGCTGACGAATATTGTACTATTTTCTTCCAATGATATTACAACAAATGTTGAATTCCTTGAGAAAATTTCTTGCTTTTCAAAACAAATCATCAGTTATTTACTTGGATCAACAGCACTTTCACAGCAGATGTCACAAGGGCTAACAGGTAAAAGTTTCGTTGAAGTTTTTATTTTAGTTGCCAGTAAGATTGGTTGCAAGTTATTTACACCCTTCTAAGGGTGAGATGAAATACCTTGTTGCATTTTGAGGGGTTAAGAATTATTTGTTATAAGGGGTATGGGGCTACTCAAGTACTCCCTACCTGTGGAGCTGCTTCAAAGATTGTGAAATCCTTCATGAGATGTTCATCGAGCTCAAATATTGCAGCAACGTTGCCACATCTGTGAAAGTGAACGCATCAAAACAATTACTATGCTTACAGGTCAGTGTACATGTCATTAATTGACCAGAAAGTTAAGAAACAACAAAATAACTGAAAAGTAAGTATTAGTCAAGCAGGAGCTTGTAGGATGCCATAGAAGTCACAACAATTCCTATCCCCCCCCTTCCAACCTCTCCTAAGACTTTTTACAGCACCCCTCACCACAAAATAAGTCTAATCTTGTATTCTCTGTCTCAAATGAAAGGTATTATGTTAACCATTGTAAAGTCATTCAAAGTACAGAACTTCCTTCATCCCCTGTTAAACACAAAGTCTCCACAAAGACAAATGCTTCTGGCATTGCACTGACATTGTGGTAATCATTGACACATATCCTCCATACATAACCTTCATACACACACATAACCTCCATACACATAACCTCCAAACACCTCCACATGACATAGCCTCCACACATAACCTCCACACGACACATAACCTCCACATATAACTTCCAAAACATACACATAACCTCCACATGACACTTGACCTCCATACACCTTCACACAACACATAACATCCAACGTAACCTCCATACACACACATAACCTCTATAACATACACATAACCTCCATATGACACTTGACCTCCATACACCTCCACACAACATCCATACGTAATCTCCATACACACACGTAACCTCGATACACACATAACCTCCATACATAACTTCCAAAAATACACATAACCTCCACATGACACTTGACCTCTATATGCCTCCACATAACATCCATACGTAACCTCCATAGAAACACATAACCTACATACACACACAAAACCTCCACATGACACTCTCCATACACAACACATAACATCCATACGTAATCTCCATACACACACATAACCTCCGTACACACACATAACCTCCATACACACACATAACCTCCATACACGAAAATAACCTCCAGTCACCTTCACACGGCACATAACCTCCATACATACCACCAACGATCACTCCAGACTGATCTCAAGTCTTCAAGCCAAATGTATTCACAGAAATGAGGTTTTAGATGGTGCAACTTAGAAGAGTTACGATTGGACCTACGGGGAAACGTCCAGGGACAAAACAACCGTACCTGTAACAATAATTTGGAGCCGACCAAACTGTGAGTACTGTCTCGTTGAAATGCCACTTGTAACCTTCTATAACCAGCTGATGCGCCCTGCAGATCATATCGATGTTGTTATCAGCGTTGAACTGACTCACGACGTCACTACCGAAGAGATAACCAGCACCTCTTGGGCTGACTCCCCAGCCTTGAGTGTCTGAGGGAACAAAATGAAAACATTTCAAGGAAGGCATGAAAGAGTGAGTTGCATGACAAAGTGGCCCCCTTGGGTGTATCTTTCTGTTTTTCTTGCCATCAGACCATTGATTGCATCTCCCACCCCCCCCCAACCCCCTCTCCACTACCGGCATCTTCTCTCAATCCTCTCCAGCTACCTGAACACCCAGTTTCCAGTGCAAGCTTGCAAACTAAAGGTCTTGTAGAAGAGAGTATGAAGAGAGATTCATAAGGAAACTGTTTAACGCACCAACAGAAAAACCCACAAAAAACCCACCACTATTCACAAGAGTGACACAATCACTGCCCATGTCCCCTTACATTGGAACAGTATCCACATGATCACCATGATAATTTATCTACTGTAGTACCACAAAACACTTGAAACCAACAGGGTGCTACAGATGACCTCACGATGTCAAGTCAGAAAGAAGGAGAGTCAGTGATCTGTCGCTGTGCTTTATTAGCTCTAAAAATGTCACCTGCTCACTCCAAACATAACGGAACGAAAGCGAGGAGACAAGTATAAGGAAGTGAATTAAATACAACATTTCCAGGGGGGGGAGGGGGCCAGCTAGTGGGGTACATCTCTTACCTTCTGGGTCAGACCATAGCAGGTCACACATGGGCCCATCATGAGGGACCTCCTGCTTCCTGTCAATCATACGTATCTGGTCCAGTGTGGCTATTGACGGGGACAGACCTCCATGGACACAAAAAATCTGGATGTGAATGAAACGCATAGGACCAAGGTATGTCAGAAATGTAAGCCTTAAAACAGTGAGCATACGAGTCTTCTTTGTCTGTATGTTTCCCTTCAAAGATTTATCTGATGCTTGCTTGTAGTTAACAAAAGCAGAAAGTTATTATCCCTTGAAGGAAATCTACCAAATTTTGGTTTTGACCTT
>KN887363.1:13853-43226 GCA_000934455.1 Apostichopus parvimensis | reverse complement strand
CATGAGGGTGTTGCTGATAAAACAATAGTATCATTGCTATATTTCTGCATTTATACAGCCAATTTAGAGTCCAAGCATGGAAGGTGCATTTGTACCTTAAAGGAGCCCCAATGCCCCTACGTGCCTGATGAAATCAAATTTTGAAATGCAAACGTAAAGGGTCTACTTGCAAATTAAAGATAGTGAAATGAAAAGAAAATTTTGAAAAGTTTTCTTTGACTGCATTAAATGTGCTTTTAAGCCAGCAACGCAATGTCCCTACTGAACACAGCTTGATTCAATTCGATCATCAGGATGTACGTCTCGATGGTCATCATTACCCATTGCAGACAAACTGACCATTGTACACTGAATGACTGACCGTACACAACAACTGTTTTATGTTAACGTCAGGTGCTCGTTTAGGTCACATGACAAAATTAGTTCCCTGTATAATGGTTGCAATTGTTGAAACTAGGTTGTTTTGGGGAACTGCCACGCACTGCCAACTGCCAGCTTTGAAAATTATACATGTTGGAGTTGCACTGAATTAATTTTATTTTGATGCAAAATTGGCAAAATCTTTATCAGTCTTAGTCTTAAGCACGTGGAACATAGACGACTATACACTAGGTTTCATGTTGGGAAAGAAATCACGTTCAGTCTGGGCAGTGTGCAGCTGGCTTTAGGCCTTCAATTTCTACCTTACTAGATTTATTGATATGTTGGTTTGCTTTTGACTAAAATAACTTTGCACTCTTTGTTTTTTGTGTACAATTTGTTGACGTTATTTTCATATTTTCTTTAAAGCAACATGAGAAACATACCTTTAAACCATTGGACGAGATCTATAACCATCATGCATCTCAAGTTAAAGATGAAATGGAAGCCTTGAAAAGACAACTAAGAGAACTCATCAGCCTGGACCAAGAAATAGTGAGTCAAAACACTAGGATATAAATAAATAAATGAAAATGAAAATTAGATCTCAACAATATAGCTTGAAGAAACACTGAGCCAAAATGACCATTTGTAAGGCAGTAGCCTAAACACCATGTTTGACAGATGGTTTTTGTGGGGGTAGGGGGAAGGGGTGGGGGAAGAGGAGGGAGGAAATGAGATTTGGTGAGGAATCATACAAGTTGTTTATTGTTGTATATTTTATTTGGTAGATGTAGGCTAAAAGAAAAGATAATGCCAAAGTACTGAAGTTTGGAAACAACATATCTCTGGTATTGCGCTTGTGGGTTTAACAATGAAAATGTGACAAACAGAAAAGAAAAGAAAAATGAACAAAGGGAATGCTATTTGACTTCCAAGTCCTCTTGGCACTTAAAGATCGCACTCTGTGTATATGATAAGCCCTGACATGCATTTTAACCGATGGTATCTTCCAAATATTGTTCCTTTTTTGGTGGGGCTTAGCTCTGTGGGAGTTCCTCCTTTAATGTAGTTCTGAGGAATATCACGTTCGATGGAATTAAATAGAATGGCAGGATAGAATGACATCTGTTTCCTTTTGGTTCGTGTAACTGCAGTATCGTTTACAGTCATGCTGGCATCCTGTTACTGTAATTGCCTCTTGTGTGTTTTTTACATTCTTTTGGCATAGCCATATGATAGCATTGCCAAGATTCACAGGTCAATCTGTGTATTAGGGATATAAATAGATCCTTTGTTTTTATATGAAAGTTGTTTGGTTCTTTTGGAAAATATTTTCAAGCCTAGCTATGTACATGCAAATTTTTGCTCTTTCACACATATGTCATGAAAACAAAACATGTCCTATTTGGCAATTTGCAAATCTTCAAACAAGGCTATTAAAGGCCAGTTCATAATTACTCTCAATATATAACGCAGGCGATAGGTGTAACAAAACCATATATGTTACAAATATAGCAATGAAGATGTTTATACCATATGTGGTTCGTCATATCTCTGAGCACCAGTCGTGATATATATATATAAGTGAGTATGAATTGGCCTGAAAGAGTTAACTGTATTCATTTTCAGGACAAGAATGTCGACAGTGTTCGCAATGCCAAAGAGGAGAGAGTGAGAGAGATTAAGAATGCGGTGGAGATGATGATTGGAAGGCTAGAGACTCAACTCAAGAGTAAATTATTAACCTTAATGGGTATGTCTATATATCATACTATCCAAGCGCTCTACATGTTTATGTTTGTAAGTTGTGGTTTTATGCAGGTATGATGCTAAAGTTTGATGCTTCAAAAAAGCATACAGAAAAGTGAGGTAGTAACATTATTGATGAAAATGATATCTTCAGTGAAGAAATGGCTGGATAAACATGACATGGCAGCAAACAAGAATCATATTATCCCAAACGTTTAACTTCATGGCTGGTTTCTTTTGCTGGGTTATTTGTCAATGTTTTCAATTTTATTTGTAGAGGTGATTTCAGATATACTTTGTGATATTTCTCGTACAGCAAAACAAACACAGAAACTTCTTCACTCAAGGCACAAAATCAGCAATCTAGCTGGTTGTTTGGATTGCCTTATGGTCTCATAACATGACCACATTATAATTGTTAAATTCATGCCTTTATCTTGCTTGCTTTATCACCTTTTGCAAGATTTTTGTAACCCAATGCAGACAATTTCCTTCTTAAATGTTTCTAAATGGTTTGGTAAAGCTCAATTTTGTGCTATTCTTGAAAACTTAAATGGTGACTTCAGGCAGAATTGAAGTTCATATATTGTAGTCAAAACGAAGAACCAAAAAATGAGCACTAGTAGTGTTTGTGTTGCAATGGAGAAAGTTACCTTTATGATCTGTTTGTTAGACTTAGTATTTCAGCCACTTTAATGGATGAAATTTAGATGTTTTAAGGTAACTGAAACTGGTATAGAAATACTACTGGGACTAATAGCAATGGGTTTTAATCATCCATGAAATATCATAACCAGTTTTTTTTTGCCTTATGCCACCCATTAATGAACCACTCAAATTATTCACAAGTGCATTAAAAGCTAAAAATGAAAAATAAATTAAAAAAAAGAGAGGAATTTTCTTTAATTATATTATCTGTTTTCTCATCTTGATTGGTTTTGAAGGCCAAAAGAATCAGTTGATGCAACAGAAGGATCTACTGGAACAGTTAATTCACGAAGTCGAGACTAAAGTCAGCGAGATATCCAAAAGCGATCTGATCAGTATGAGCGGTCAGTTCCGGCAGATGTTTTCAAGAGTTCATCGTCAACCGATGGCATCAGTCGTCTCCGCTCCTGTCCCGGCCGACTTCACCAGGTAAGACGACATTCTGGTAAATGCGACCCGAAGGTCAGACATAATCTTTGTCGTTTCCCAAAAGGATATCAAGCATAGGATGATCGTTTACTAATTTACTCTTTGTATCGGCTGCTTATAACGTAACTTTTCCCATCGTTCAAGTTCGGAGAACAGAATTGTAAGGAGATGGTCATAGATTAAGACGGTGATTGCATATGATAATTTGGGATAGTTGCTCGAGAGGGAGTGTTCTTCGGAAAAGATGGTTAGGAGAACAAAGAACGGTATAGCAGATGAGGAGGGATGCAGCAGCTGAGAATGGGGTAACTTCTCAGAAGTGGGAGTATAGCTGAGAGAGGGGATAACATCTGATAAAGGGGATAACATCTGATAAAGGGGATAACATCTGATGAAGGGGATAACATCTGATGAAGGGGATAACATCTGATAAAGGGGATAACATCTGATAAAGGGGATAACATCTGATAAAGGGGATAACATCTTATAAAGAGGATAACTTCTGAGGAGGTTTAAGAACCGACTAAGAGGATATCATCAGAGAGGTAGGGTAAACAGACTGTGATATAGGGGATAACACCCAAGGAAGGGTAAAAGAACTGTTAAAGGGGATAACATCTGAGAAAGAGTACATGCGCTTAATATGTTAATATGTGCTTTTTTGTTCTCTTTAGTGAACTGGTGCCTGCATATGATAACAGCAGATTTGTCATAACTAACTTCAGGTAAGAACTTTTTTTTTTTTATAGTCATGTGGCTTGATAAGTTTGAAGATTAAACCCCTTGACGCAGACAGGCATGTTTATCACTGATTTAATCAGCTGAAGGAGCTTAGGGAAGGGGGGGGGGGTTTGGGATGGTGGGTGGAAGTTTGGGATGGCATCATTGTGTGGAGTAGGATGCATTTAATAAGTGCTGTAATCTTGCTCAATAGAAGATCTTTCTATGCAGTAAGTTTAATGACTGTTCTGGATCCTCGCAGTATTTCACTCGTCACCATCGATAGCGTTTCATATTTTTTCTTTCAGTGCGCTGCAGATAAAAGCAGAAGCTGTTTACAGTCCTCCATTGCATGTAACAGGGTTGACTTGGAGGCTGAAAGTTTATCCGGTGAGTTGGAGGTTCTCACTTTTAATAGCAGCTGTTTGAGTTTGCAGTTCAATGAGCCCTGCTTCGTCAAAGGAATTGTTTGCTTTACACAACCATATTAGATTGCATCCTACATGCATTCAAATAACCATATCCCAAATATTGATTTGATTAATTCATAACCATATCTCATGTCTGGGTTACATGCGTTCCAATAACCATTTCCCAATTCTCGTTGGGTTCATTCAAATAACCATATCCCAATTCTTTTTGGATTCATTCAAAACAAACCATATCCCAATCCTGTTAGATTCATTCAAATAACCATATCCTAATTCTTGTTGGATTCATTCAAATAACCATATCCCACTGCTCGATAAATTAATTCAATTAACCATATTCCAATTTTCGTTTAGATTCATTCAAATAACCATATCCCAATTCTTGTTGGATTCATTCAAATAACCATATCCCACTGCTCTATAAATTAATTCAAGTAACCATATCCCAATTCTCGTTTAGATTCATTCAAACGACCATATCACAATTCTCCTTTAGATTCATTCAATAAACCATATCCCAATTCTTGGTGGATTCATTCAAATAACCATATCCAGTGCTCGATAAATTAATTCAAGTAACCATATCCCAATTCCATATAGATTCATTCAAATAACCATATCCTAATTCTCGTTGGATGCATTCAAATAACAATATCCCACTGCTCGTTCGATTCATTATTGATTTGATTATTCATATCACCATATCTCATGTCTGGTTACATTCATTCAAATAACAATATCCCAATTCTCATTTAGATTCATTCAACTAACCATATCCCACAGCTCATTAGAGCCATTCAAATAACCATATCCCATGTCTCGTTAGATTCATTTAGATAACCATATCCCTCTGCTTGTTTGATTCATTCAAATTTTCATATTTCACTGCTTTCTTTCATGATCACACTCTTCAAAACAGTATAAAATTTTCTGCTCTCAAGAAAGATCTGCACCATAACCATATTTTCATTGGCACAGGTTTTTATATTTGAATAATCTATTTCATAGCCATTTATTATGTCGACCCTCTTTTAATATTCTTTCAGGACGGTAATGGTGTAGTGAGAGGAAATTACCTGTCGGTATTTCTGGAATTAACTTCCGGTTTTCCAGAGACATCAAAGTAAGTGTCATTCTACTTGCATGAATCTAACCTACCTTGCATAAACAAAATCAACCAAAAATTTGTTGTTTCTGAAACATAGGTTCAAAGTGGTCTTTAGATAGCTCAGTTTGCAGTACATGTGTCTTGGAGTTCTGATGAAGCGCAATACCATTCTAGCCACTAATGTCATTGCTCACTCAAAATTCATTTATAATGTAATGGTCAGTTTTCTTTTTTCTGATTTACTTTTCACAAATTAAAACAATATACAATATTTCAAACAAAAAGTAGGTTAAACCTGTGATGCGAATGTGCTGCGATACCGTCTAGCAGTCGGTCTTACATGAAGCAATGATATCTCTATTGTTTTTACATAATTCTCTCGGATTACCTCAATCCCAATATGTTATGACAAATAAATTAAAAAGTAAAAAAAAATTGTCCTATATTAAAGTAATCATTTCCCCCTTGTTTTGTAATAAAGCACGGAAGTTCATATTATTATAGTATTATTACACTGTGATTTTATGTTTCATGTGGTGCACAACTGTACATAGAGAAACAATAACATTTCTATTGTCTTCTAACAAGGCATTCATATTTCCAAAGTGTTTTGTTTTACCAAAAGCAATCCAATTTTCATAATATCTTTGATGAGAGCAGACATTCTTCTGTTAAGGTTTAACAACACATACTTATGATTTATATTTATATGTTTATTATATTTTATATTTATTATTTATGTAACATCGTATTATTTCTGTTGTGTTCTGTGGATAATCATGATTTGCTCCATCGGCAGGTACGAGTACAGAGTGGAAATGATCCACCAAGGATCGCTCGATAACAGCCGCAATATCGTCCGAGAGTTTGCCTCCGACTTTGAAGTCGGCGAGTGTTGGGGCTATAACCGTTTCTTCCGACTGGACTTCCTGGCGAGTGAGGGCTACCTGAAGGATGACGTCCTTATTTTACAATTCCAAGTAAGTTTAAGGAGATCAATTTTCCGAAAAAAAGGATGAAAGAGAGCGTGAAATTTTGTCGGTTTAGAACTTTGTTGGAGGGATTACTCAAATTTTTGCACATATCAACAGAAGTTATACTAAATGAAAAGAGTGTATCTTGGGTAAGAAAGGAAAGAGGGAGGAGGGGGGGGGGGTTGAAATGTTTCAGACAGCAGATGTTTAGACAAGATTTTTTGGGTTTAAAATTTCTTGGAGGATGTTACTCAAATTTGTTGGCATATCAACAGAAGTTATACTAATAGAATAGAGTATATCTTGGGTAAGAATGGATATTGGTTGTGGGGGGGGGGGGGTGGTTGAGATGTTTCAGATTGCAGATGTTTAGACAAGATTGTTTAATATGGCAAAGGGGGTTTGGGGATGGCGGTGGGGTGGATGTAGTGAACGGGGCTCCCCAACCCAGTATAAATTTCCCCCTAAAACAGAATATCCTTTGCATACTGAGCAGGAACTCTGCAGAATTAGTCAATTTATATCTTAAAAAAGCAAATGATAGGTTTGAGATCTTAATAAAAACATGGAATAAGTTTAGACTAGGAGTATTTTGCTAAAAATGTCAATGCTTATACATTATACCTCCCTCTGTATCACCTCCAAGCCCATTCTCACCCTCACCCCACCCCTGACATGAGCCATCGCCTGCGCCAAAGCTATGAATTGACTGTTACTCGTATTACATAGCTCTGCAAGTATTAAGTGTACGTTTATCGTTATCTTCAATACTACAGGTTCGTCCACCAACTTTCTATCAGAAATGCCGGGATCAGCTGTGGTACATCAATCAGTTGGAGACTACTCAGAGGCAATATATTAGTCTGAATACTGATCTTAAAGAGGTAAGGAACAAAACTGACTTAATTCTAGGATAGGTTGCTTTTAATCTATCTTAAAGGGGAGGAGAGGTCAGGATCTGGCCAGCCGCAATACAATTAATACGACGTGAAAGCTTCTCTACACGAGAAAATCTGTGGCTGTTTTCGGTATTGGAAAAAAAGTGTGCTCTTCTGCTAACGATGACAAAACCCATTGTAACTGTTAAGGTAACTTCCAAGTACCTGCACTACTGATGTTACATAGATACAATATTATACAATTATGAATTGTTAGATGAAAAGAGGTCATTATAATCAAAGGTTTTACTTTGCTCCCATACTCCCGTTTAGTGTCAGTCCTATATGCTCTTGGGCCTCCTATAGCTATTTACAAACCCCTCCAAGTGACTCCCTGACCTCCCACCCCCCCTGATCTCCCACCTCTCCCCACCCGTCTGGAATTTCAAACGCAGTCCTGTGGTAATGCACATTGCCGCACGTCCCCCTTCTGAAGGTTATAGAGATCTTTATCTCTACATGCCTACCTCATAGTCAGCAACTCCCGAATCAAGTTCTACCATAGGTGGTTTACTGGATAATTCAAGTGTCATTTATAATATTCACTTCCCCTCCAAATGCTGACCACTCTTCTATGGCATCACACACCTTGTCTCCTCCTCCTCCTCCTACCCCTCTTGGGGTTCCATGACTGCTCTATAGTTGAAACATTGAGCTTTTAGTCGTCCGTTTCCCAGATCGAAGAATAATAGAATCTGGGTTTCTAACAAATTTGTTGATGATTTTAGAAGTACCACTGAAGTACTTACTCCTTTTTCTTCCCCCTCAGGAGAGAAAACTGAAATATGAAAAAGTAGTTAGAGTCATAGCTTAAACCTTTTAGACATATTTAGTATTCTAATATGATTTAATATGTAAGTCCAAATTTTAGTCGTAATAGAGTTCTACTGATTGCAATGTGACTTACCATTCAGCACAAAGATCTCACAAAGGTTGGCTGCGGTTAAGACATGTGAATATTTGTTTCTTATCTACCTCATTTGCATATTGAAGCCAAGAGTTCAAGTGCCATTCTCAACGGTTTCCTCAAAACAATTTTTCTTTGCTCCATTTTTCAGAGATTAACGATCGAACTGTCTCGTAACCAACTCCCGCCCGGGTCGTCATCAGGTATGTCAACAAATCAAAAGTGAGAATCAAAAAAAAAAATAAAGCTGGTGTTTCCATGAGATTTTCTTCTTCCTATTTTCAGACCTGAAGACATCTCACAAATCACTAGTATCCTGTGGAGATTGTAATCTTGAAAAATCGGAAATGAAATTTGTTGCTATCCGTATAAGAGTACAATTTAGCAGTCTTAAAGTTTAGGGTTCATGTAACAAAGCCTTAAAGGGAGGGACTGTTGTATCTTTTAAAAATGTTTAGTTAAGAAGTTTAAAATCTCCAGAATGTTGTCTGATGGATGTAGTAATACTTGTTTTGAACTCAGTTGAACAACTGACTAAAGTATGATTTTTGAATTTGATGTAAATTTTAGATGTAGACAGAGATGGACAACAGTCTCAGGACCAAGAAAATGCAAGGGCCAAAATTGTTCATGCTTCCATCGCCATGGTGACCGGATCTGATTCTTTCGCTAAAAGTACTAGACAAGAAGAGGTAAGTGGCATTTTTCGAAATATTGATATTTGATGCAGAATAATTTTCCTGTAACTTTAAAAAAAAAACTTGCGAAAGATTAAAGAAATAGGTGGCTTGAATATTATTTGGACCAGTGACTTCAGGAAAACAAGGTATGTGCTCTACTAAATCAGCTTTATAGAACTTCAGAAGATGTTTTTAATTTTATGAAGTATTCTGCTTATTATTATGGTGAAACGTAAGAAATGTTGTTTGAAAACACTTCTCTTGTGTAAGTTGATCAACTGAAAGAGGTTGTGAATGAAATCTTGATTGGTATGATTGTTTTATTTAATTACAAAATCACAGTTTAATAGGGTTGTTTTAAATAACAGATAGTCCTACTACGTGAAATTGTAAGAGTCCGTGTGTCACATAGAAGACCGATTTGTCTAGGATATCTTAGGGCCGATATCAACGACCTTTAAATAGTCTAGTAATTGTTTTCGAGACAGTTCATCATTACGAGGTCATTTGTCGATGGGTTTAAATCTTTCAGAGTGAGGACTCCTCCAGCTCTTCCTCTTCCTCCTCCTCCTCTTGCTCAGAAGATGAAGATGGACATAAAGGGGGACACTTGGAGGAGGTCCCCATCAGTGGAGAGAATGACATTGACGAAGAATCCATGTGAGTCCTAAAACATGCTTGAAAACGTCTCCATAAAAAAAAAATTTAAAAAAAATTATTTTTCTTATTTTTTAAATTTAATTTAATTTAATTTTTTAAAATTTTTTTCCATAAAAAGTAGCAATAAAAACATTCGGGAAGTAATCCATTTCATCATTCAAACGAGACTTGTAGCAAGTAGTGGTTGGTATCTGCCCTCGTAATTGGTATTCGTACCTTGCCTGTACTCATGCGACCCCTGATGGATTTGTACGAGTAGTCTGGGCATTTTGGAGCCTAGTGTAGATATTAGTGCGATGCCTTGAAGTACTCTCATGCTTATAGCCTTGTACTCATATTTGTACTCATACCAAAGGGAATTCTTCATGTACTCCTGCTCATCCTGTTTTTCTGGTACTACAAAGCCTGATTGACATTATGCATATTCATGTCACAGTTTGGAATCACAGTCAGTTGGGACAATTTCCTAATGCTATTACCACTCCGTACTGTCCTCACAAACCGTGCTACAAAGCACTATTACTAACAGTTCAAACAGTTCCTAACCTTTATCTGATAGAATCGTGATATTCATACTCACCCATACTGTCAAAACGATTGCATTGAAACGGGACGTGAAAGTACAGTGTGTAAAAAAAACTTGTCCCAACTGGAGGGGAATCAAGTTAAGTGCTAGAGGGGCACAAGTATGTTTCATATTTAAGCAGATGGTGGTGTTATTACATATTCAGGTAATTGGTAAAGTATGAATTTCGCTTACTTTCGGCGGTTCTTTCTCCTAACCAAAGTTTTAAGCTGTATTGTACTTACATCTCTTTGTTAAGGAGATAAAACGTTTGAAGCTCCGCAGAACAATCCCACTAATCAGTCCCATCTTTGAGGAGGTGTCAACAAACAGTTTTTGCAATGAAGAAAGGTAATCGCTATGTTTTTCTGAGACCTTGTAGTCTTGATGGGACTAGGAATTTAATGAAAATTGTGATATTTATGAAGTGGATGTGAAGAAATCGCAATAATTGTTCCTTTGCATTGGTGACATTTGAAATGACTAGTTTCTTGATCTGATTTTTTGTTTTTTGTTAGGTCCCTCGAAAACAACATAGAACAAGGGGCATCATGGAGCAGTGGAGATACAGATAGGAAGTCAGAGGTCTGTTACCGACATTCGGGAGATATGAGCCATCTGGGACCGTCGGACGACATGTCGCCCTCTCCTAGTCGTGACCCATCCTCTGGTGCAGGGACCGCTGGACACCACGGACTGAAGGAGGAGGAGGTCATGTTACTGCAATTGTTGGATCTCCAGGATAAAGGAATGGCATCTGATGTCTTGAGCTGCTTCCCCAGACCACCCCCGGGTAAAAGTAGAGGTAAGAGACATGTTAAGTGATACAATGGAAGTGGGTAAGGGGAGGGGGGGGGAGGGAATGGCAGTTGTGGATGGGGAAGAGGCAGTGGTAAGAGGTAAGGATTGTTGAACAGAAGAAAGGAATGGCATCTGATGTCTTGAGCTGCTTCCCTAGACCACCCCGGGGTAAAAGTAGAGGTAAAAGACATGTCATGTGATGCGATTGAAGTGGGTAAGGGGAGGGGGAGAGGGGATGGCAGTTGTGGATGGGGAATGGGAGTGGTAAGAGCTAATAATGGTTGAAGAGAAGAAAGGAATGCATTATTAATGTCCAGAGCTGCTTCCCTAGACCACCCCCCGGTAAAGACAGAGGTAAAAGACATGTCAAGTGATACAATGGAAGGGGGTAAGGGGAGGGGGATGGCAGTTGAGGAAGGGGAAGGGGCGTGGTTAGAGCTAATAATTATTGAACATTTTCAGTTGAGATGACTCAAGATGCATGTAAGAGTTGTCAAGAGTGGTTGGCTTTTACATACATGCTTAGATAAATCATAAAACGGAATTGGGAATTATTGTTCAGAAAGGATTTCCTTCATTGACGTCCCAAAATTAATTTGTATGAATATTTATTACAAATATTTTTTAATTTTTTTTTCATTATTGCTGTCAAGGTGGATCCAAGAAAGAGAAACGAGACAAAGAAAGAGACAGAGAGAGTCGAGGGAGCAAGTCGTTGAGCCAGACTGAATCAGTACTCAAGAGATTGTCCGTCCACATGTCCGATCACGGAGGCAGTGCCTCTGGTGACTGCGGCTCACAGACCGCTGCTGCGGCATCGTCGTCTCCATCTTCCAGTGGAGCGGTCGGCACCGCCGATAGCAATCTACGTAAGCTTTCTACCTCCTCTGGGTTTGGATTAAAGGATGGAGAGGGGGCAATGCTACTATGGGGGGGGGGGGGGGGGCAAGTTAGAACTTGCTTTGGATTCTCATTGAAATAACAGAACACCACAAACAAGTTTTCAACCTTTATAAGGGCACCAAGGCAATTTTCTAAAATTTGTAAAAGGCACCGAAATGAGAGCATCTTTTTTAGAGAGAGTAAAATACTGTTCATATATGACAGAAAACTGGAAGGGATCATGGATCCTGCGTTGAATGGTACAATCTAGATCTTGGCATTTCATGTTGCTGTCTTTTGGCCCTGATATTGTTGCAGTTGTTTTTTTCAATTTTGGAACCTTGATCTATTTAATTAGGAGGACACTTAGGGCAATTTGATTAAAGGGGACACTAGTTGTTGCCGGTGGTAACACATGATTATAAGGGCATCATAGCAAATAGTAGGGGCACTGTCGGTTAAATCGAGCCCTTGTACCCCTGCGTTAAGTGTCAAGATTTATAAGTTTGTTTTGCTTTAGTTTTGTCCTTTCCCCACTTCCAGTTGGATTAAAGTCTTGTCTGTTTCATCTGTAGTTGGGTTAGTTACAAATACATTTTAAAACTTTCAAGTATATCTTTGATAACACAAAGTGAACAACTTACAATAGCATTGAACTTCTGCAGCACTGTTTAACTAGTTTAACGTTGGAATGGCAAAACTGTACCCTTGTGTTTATTTTTATGTTTTTTAATTTTCATTCTGTGCAGTGATTCACTGTGTACAAAATTTACTGTGTACCATAATAATGGCAACTTCATCCAAACCCAACTTCTTACCTCAGAATTCACAAAACATTTGATCGAAATCTCTGCCACCATGTTTTATTTCCAATAAAAGGAAGTACAATTTTAAGTTTTCAGAAAGAGATTGATTCACTGAAATTATATATTTTTTTTATTACATAATACCTAGCTTGTGATTATGCATCAAAATGCTCTATATATAGAAAGTAGAGTTCATGGAATCCTTTAGTGTCTGATGACCAGATTTTGTTTTAGACTTGTTTCAAGTCATTTTGTTTAGAGCAGAATGCAGTGTTTGTTTTCAAGACTCAGCAGAACTTAGCAGACTAACAGTACTTTAACATATATTTTCCTATTTTTTTGTGCAACTTTTTCACTCATTTAACAAGACCTGTATTATTGAAATACAGAAAGTATTCTGCTTTTGATCTTGTGTGATTTTGGTGTATGCTTCTTGAAGCCTTATCGCACCCTTATTGTTGCTTAGAGTAGGATAGCAGAAAGAGGTGTAAATATTACGACACTTAAGTCCGTTGGTTCACTGCACGAGAATATCCTCCCGTCAAGATATAGAAATATAATATTTTCAATATTGATTTCATTTAACAGCATTCCCTTTACCTTGGAAGACAAAGCATAGACCGGTGGTACCAAGTATATCCCTTCAGCTGTCCTCGGAAGACGGCAACTCGGTCACAACTTCAGAAAAACCTAACAACAACTCTAATGCAGAGGAAGAAGATCCTGTGGCTGCCGGAGATGCAGGTCTGTTAAACCTTTTAGAATTGAAAGAATCAGCTTTTCAGTAGGCCTAGTGCATACAGCAGTGGATGGCAATACTTATAAAGATATAACCGGGTATTTTCAATCAACAACGACAAACACCCCCCCCCCCCGCCCCCATCCATAAGCCTTTCACTTCCCGCGACTGAATTTGAATGTCAGTATGTTTCATGCCTCGTACAAGGTCTTTTTTATCGTTGCTCTCTTGTCAGTGACAAAAACACTTCTCCCAGGATAGATTACTTCCAATTCCCACCTTCCCAGTGTTGACTTCAAATGTTACTCTAAATTATTTATGTGTGTAAAAGTAAGTTAATTAACCTGTCTGTATTCTGTGCGTGTTTTTGTCCCTTCTGTTACTGTTACTTGTCATTTGGCCTTTGAAGAAGATCCTGATAGGATCGAAACGTCAGGCCAACTGACTTTTACACATTCTCCTACACAGGCTCTCTAGTGGATAAGCAGTTTGCTAACAGTTTTATTTTATTTTAAATTATTTATGGGTAGCAGAATATATTTGTCTAAGTTCTAATGGTTTGTTACACTAAATCCTCTGTTCTATGGAGGGTTGCTGTATTCTCATAGACAAAAACATCTAGTTTTTTTGTGTTTATTATGATCTCACTGTTTTATTTTCTTGCTACAGATCCAGACGAGAGCCTTGCGCAGTCCTCTTTACAAGAGTCATCGTTCCTGGATACATCCGTGGAGAGCGACCTCAACATGACCTTGGCGACCTTGTCCATTTCAAACTTCAGTCCAGAATACAGGTTTGTATGTCTGCTATTGTCTGAGGTACCTGTCCTTGCATAGCTTGCATTTGCAGGGGCAAACCCAGCATGTAGTTTATGAGTATGTAACGTTTGCGTAGGTACACTATACGTTCAGAAACTGACTGGAAACTTTGGTATTTTTTACTAAAGTCTTGAGACTTCAGTGGTGAAACCAGTCAAAGTCTATACACCTGTTCAAGCTATGTTCATCCCATAAGATGTCATTGGGTTAAAAAACGCAAGAATTTGTATTGCTAGTTCTGTATGGGGATGGGGAAAATATGCTTCTTTCAGACAAGCTACCCTTCCCCACCCCTCCCCCACCCCTCCCCCACCTCATATTCCCTGTGACTTGATGCCGAATAGCACATGCAAGAAATGTAGAAAGATGGAAATTATTAGGTGGAAATAAATTGCCAGCCTTGACTTTGTAAATTATAGTTTTTGCGGATTACGTCTTGTTATTGTTTCTCTTAGCTGGGTATTCACATTTTTGTCACATAAACCTCTTATGGTCACATGATACATCACATGACTAAACATTGAACCTATTTCCGAGGAATTTGATGTCTCATTCTCTTTCAGGGGATCGAGAAGATCTCAGGATACACCAGATAGACTGGACAGTGAGTATATCTTCCAATTTCATCACTGATGAATCGGATGTTACATGAAAATTACTGTATCCTTATGCAGCAACACTAGTCAGCTTCATGGACCAGTTATGCACACTCAATCACATTAAAGAGATCCACCCTTCTCCCCCCTCACCCACCCCACCCCACCCCCTCCTCACACTCCATTTTGAAGATTATTTACATGCAACCACTTTCTGTATATTGAGATAATTTACTAGCATAGGTTCCTTTGATGAGGATGTTCCCAGCTTAGATGACTCCTCCACCACTATCCACTTTGCAGTCGGCAATGTCCTGTGGTTTGAAAATTAATTGGAATCCATAGTTTTACACATGTCTGTTTCTGATCTGACTTTTCCAGGTTCTTTTGATGAGGATGTTCCCAGCTCAGATGACATGCCATCATCATCTCTTTATCGCAAGAGTGCTGCCTCTCATCGGAGCTCTGATGATGAAGGTAGGAAGAGCGTCACCACATCACAGTATATTGTAATGTAACAGACCTTTGACCTTTCACGGTGCTGTTGCTTCATCCCCTCCCCTCCCCATCCCTACCCCCCTACATTACCTTATGAAGAGACAAAATGAAAATGCATTAATGGCTAAAGATTGTCAAAGAACCTACAAAATTGATTGTCCTAAGCAGCTACCCTCACAAAAGGCCTATTTTTGCTGTGACCATTTCAAGCTCTTTGTGATATGCTAGGGAAAGGCATCAAACAGAAAGTTCCCTGCAGTTGCTTTTGATTATTTTACTTATTAGAAGTGATGTCATGAGTGATCAATGTCAATGATTTCTTGAGTTCTATTTCCATGAACTTATGTAAATGTTCCTTTGTAAGATATTTTATGATTACATAAACTTTTTGGTCAGTTCTTCATGTGTTAAATCCATAAAAAAATATATATATTTATAGCCACTTTAATTAAACTGGTACTTTTTCAAACAGAGAAAATAACATATATGTGATTTTTTTTATTTTGATAATAACAAGTGTTGAAATAAATGCGAAACCCTCTTGATTCAAATGTACATGAATAGATATTAGGACGGTCACCGTTACATTGAATTGCCGACATGTCAACTTTGGTCTCGAGACAATCTAGGTCTTATTTATTATTAACCTTTATATTGATCCATAAGTGAAATAGATAGAGTATATAGCTTATTGTTTCGATCGTTGTTCACGAAAGTGCATTTTGATATATAATTTTGTGGTGATATGCTATTGCATCTAATAAATAAATACAGAAACATGAATATAATTAATACTTTTCCATTATGTATAATTTTTTTACAGCAGAAAAAGGAAGCAGCCCACCAGGACATAAGAAGGAACATTCCAAGAGCCCTAAGGGTAGTAAGAGGGACCCTAAACCATCGAATAAATGAGAACTCGGGTGACTTAAATCTACCTACTCGGACGGTCCATTAAACAAGGAAATAGGGAAATGCCGAAATTATTCTCATAAAACGGTCGTCGTTATGAGTTTAGCCTGTCCATTGGAGCTGTCGACGGTATTCAAGAGTATGTTTTCAATTCTGAATGAGGTTATGCAGGCAGGGTTAAAGGGTAGTCATTGGTGTCAACTAGCACCCTGTCGGAAGAACACCTTGATGTATGGAGTTTGAGAGATTCACATCACTTTACTTAGTACTTAGTCAATATTAAAATATAAAAATAAAATAAAACTGTTAGCAAACTGCTTATCCACTAGAGAGCCTGTGTAGGAGAATGTGTAAAAGTAAGTTGGCCTGACGTTTCGATCCTAGCAGCATTTTCTTCAAAGGCTAAATGACAAGTGTCATTTAGCCTTTGAACTTGAGAAGATCCTGCTAGGATCAAAACGTCAGGCCAACTTACTTTTACCCAATATTAAAATATCTAAGAAGCAAAATCTTGATATACATGATAGCATTATTAAACCAGAGTGAGGGAGGGGTCGGGTGGGGGGGGGGGAATTAAGACAATTTATAAAAATAATCATAAATATAAATAAAGCAAGGAAAGTTTGGGCTAAAAACAGACTTGGAACCAGTGACCTAAGGGTTACAGTCAGTTTGCGTTTTCATTTACATGTAATTATAAAAATAAGAATTAAATGAAAAAATAAAATAAAAATATTGGCCATTTAAAGAATGGCGGTTCAGAAAAAATGCCACGAAAATAGTACTTGACATAACAGATGCCAAAACAAGATCAATATTTGAACGGTGAAAATTGTTGGATGTTGCCATTTTGCTGTGATTCATAAGACGTTAGTTGAGATTTTGCTGGATTTCAGTATCGTAGATTTTCCAGACTGAATCATCTGGGGGTATTTCTAGAGATATTAAGGATATCTAGAAAAGCAGTTAGTGCAAGCCGTTGGGAACTTGAGCCTAAATATTACCCCTAGGCTTGAGCATAATTTTGTTTATATCCCTGCAATATGAAATGATATCTTCCTTTACCCTCATGAAAATGGGAAATTGTGTACAAGTTACATATGATGATACCATATTTTCGTTTTGGTGAAAAACTAGTAAGAATGGGATTGGTAACCTTACTGTACCACAGATCTATGGTGTTTAGAAGATTTAAGAAGACCTTTGTACTAATTCGTTTTGTTTTCTTCTATAGTTAAGGTAACCGTCATGTGGTTTTACGGTTAGTGGAGCAACATCCTAATTATAATCATTGCTGCCGTTAATTTGATCTGATCATTGCTTAGATCATACAGTCGAGTAAGTTTCATGGCAGTAATCCAAAATAAAAGTCGGAGGGCTTGATGTTTTGATCCAAACAGGATCTTTGTAAGAGGCTTACTCAGCAGTTTGTTAACAGTTGTTTCTCTCTGCTTGATGTTGACGTAATTCGAATGTAAACTATTTAGGGACCAAAGAGTTTAGTGTCTAACAATAAACAGGATATTGGGATCGACATGAGGTTTTGTTGATAATCATTCCAAGAAATGTTTCTATTTTTAACCACTTAAAAGAATATTCCAGGTCAAAATATTTTTTTTGATATGTTAAAGAGCAACATAATCTAAGCATTCTGGTGAAATTTGCATTCAATTCCTATGTACCGTTTTTGAGAAATTGACAGTTGAAGTTACCTGATATTCTACCAAAAGTGAACTTGAAGCAAACAGGTGGTGATGTCATAGTTGCACACTGACAAAGAATGCTTAGATTATGTTCCTCTTTAACATATCACACCAAAATTTTGACCTGGACTATTCTTTCAATTTAACTAGTTAAGATAAAAATTTCCATTGACAAAAAATAATTTGAGACCTTTTTTTTTTTAAAAGTTTCTGTGGTAAAGGACTAAAGGGATATTCTGGTGGCAAGCAAAGTAAAGACTGGTATCGAAAAGAAAAATATTGCACACTGCTATTTGAAAACCCCATCGCAATATCATGTCCCTAAATCAAGATATGGTTAATTGAATGGAACCTGTTATAATTAGCCAAACCTTCACAACTCACTCCAGGAAGTTGGATCACAGTAGGGGGTCTGTGATGTCATCTGGGCAAATGTTCCTCAAAAGCTGAGCCTATTAATATCTTCATTGTGATTTATCATTAAAACCTGTTTCAACATGGAATGTTTACTTAGCTTTCAATAGCCTCTGTAATATTCTCGATATTTTATCAAAATGCATCAATTTTTGTAGTAATATTCTTTTCCTCTGTGGATAGTTGATTGAAATATTGTAAAGAGACATTTGAAATGCTTAAATGATGTAATTTACTCTGCTGTTACCAGAGGTATATTGAAAATATCGCAAAATTGAAAATCCATATCTTGATGATAGAGACTGCTATTGCCTAAAAATGCAGATTACAAATTTCAGCCTCCAGAAAATCCTTTAAATTCTCTAACCTTGATTAATATGTCACAAGGGTACTTACCAAAGGGCAATGGTTTCAAAAAGGGTTGTGGAGGGGTGGGGGGGGGGGGTAGTTGGCGGGGCTTTTTAGCTTAAAAATATTCAAATATTATTACAAAAGACTGATTCTTTTCCTGATATTGGGCTTAGGATAATCTTAAAAATTGTTTTTTTTTTCAAATTGTCCAAAGTTTGGGTAAATAACCTAATAATTTGATCACTTTTTGTGACAGTTCTAATGTTTGTGTCTGATTTAAGATGGAAGGTGTGAGTCTCACTTACTAACCTACAGACACATGTCAAGAAGTTCATGATTATAGTGTTGTGGTGGAAGCTTAGGTTTAGGTTTGCTTTCAAAGTGTAGGTAAATTGTAAAACCGTCTTTAATTAAAAGGAAGAGTTGACAATAGGTTGCGGACCAACTGATGTTGAATTCCATTCCTTTCTTTGGCTTTTGTACTTTGTATGGGCATTAAACATAACAAACAGGACTAGGAGATTGGACATTATCATTGCATTTTGACTTATGTGTGTTCAAGGAGACCATAAAATGATGATAAAAATACAGTCATTCCTTTTTTATACTTGTTTGCTAAAATTTAATGTTTTTTTTTTGGTGTACAAAGAAACACTGCCTTCTTCATATGAGCTGGTTAGCTTTGTATTTGTTGTGTGGTAATACTTGAAATGCTTTCTTTGGCTTCTGGAAGGAGGAGGGTGGGTAGTGGGGAGGGGGGGAGGTTGTAATCTTGATTCATGTTGAAAGCGTGTTCTTTTTGAGGAAATTTTTTGGGTGGCATTCAGTGATGATGTTATGTCATTGTAGCATCAATCAAGGTGCATGTGTTACACACCAAGCTATGGGCAATCACAAATGTGGACTTGATTAAGTAAGTTTTAAATTCAGCAATATTGTTTGCCACCATTTGTCATATAGTTTATATATCAATTGTATACAATCTCTTCTGTTTGGAAGTGGTGTTTTTTGAGGGGTGGGGGAATTGAGGTGTAGGGGGGCAGGGAGGGGGAGAGTTTGGTGTTCTTGCTTATTCACTACTAGTTTTACTGGACTGTCTAACTTCTTCAAACTTTAACATCTTCTTGCCTTGGCAAGCCAAATATCCTTTTGTTAGCTCGATGGAAAAGGTCATGTTTTCAAGGTATAAGTGTCACCATAAGTCCTGGTGGGGATTGGGTTTAAAGGAGAAAGTTGAAAAACTTGAAGGGTGTGGGAGAGGGTGGGGGTTGGACAACGAAGGGGCGGTATGAACAAACTAAATCTAAACATATAAGTAGGAAAGACATATTAAACAGTGCCATCTGCCCCCCCCCTTTATCCCCATCCCCTACATATCCCCACCCCATTGGTTACACCTCTGATTACTTGTTGATTTCATGTTGATTTATTGAGGTATGATATCTCAACCAAAATGAGACATCTTGTATTTAATCCACAGGTACTTGTGCATCTGTACCATTGTCAAATATTTTGGTGGGGGGGGGGGTGAAAAACTATGAGCATATTTCATGGAGTTTGTATGGACGCCTTTTCAGTTCATCACTTCCGAACTACTGCTATTGTACTAAAATACATTTGTTTGCTTCTTCCGTTCAATAAATAATATATATTTTGCATTCAGATTAGTTTTTCTCTATCTGATTTGTGCTTGTTTAAATGTATTGTTACTTTGGTCATCAGCAGTAGAGTTCACAGTGCGTGATTTATCACTCACAGCCTACCCCTGGCTCACCCTTATAATCCCTGCCCCACTCTTATCCACGCCTTGTCTAACCTTGTTCACTTCTCTCCCACCACTGTACATCCCTATTCCACAGTTCCCACACCCCTATTTTTACCTTACTTTACCCAATCCCTATCCCAACCCTCACCTCTTTATCCATCCCCATTACACCTCCCCTCAGTGCCTACCCTACCACACCTTATCTCTTCCCTCCTGCTCTGCATTCCCTTCCCTTTTATCCCTATCTTGCCCAGACTAGGCAACAGAACCTCATTTTACCCCAAAAATTACTTTATATCGGTAAGGTATGAATTCTGCAGGAGTTATGGTCGCCTTTAAATCCCTTTCATTCGCTTATCCAATATGAACCCCATCACTATAGTTTCTTTACCCTCCCCTTGCCTCTTTCCCAACACTTATTACTGAGGTACAGTGTTTATTGCTGTACGCACTCGGTGATACACATTCATTTCATAAACCTACATACACCAGTAATTATAGATCAGTGACAATACTCAGTACACCTGTACAAAACAGTACAATTTTGAACTTGCGGCTGTAATGTGTTGACTCATACGTGCCCCCTATAGTGTAGTCAGATAGTACAATCATAACACAGTTCAATGTGAAACTAATCCTCTCTCTGAGTCATGGCTGCACATTGATATAATTTAATCTTAAATCATCATACACGAATATTAATGATGTCTAAGTTGTCGGTAAGGAGAAGTACAGATAGCCTTGAGGCTGAAAGGCAATCATTTGTAAAACAACAGGTATGTCTTATTTTCTTTAAAGCTATTTTGTTCGTACTTAGGCCTAGGCCTTCTTGCGAAGAAGGTTAGGCCAGGGTAATCATCGTAACTGCATTCAGTACCTAAGAAACAACATTGACTTAGGCAGTGGACGTCTGCACAAAGTAGACTAGGCCTTACTTATGTGGGGGTTTTGTAAGATTATATACGCCTAAGTTCTTGTGTATATCGATTTATTGTGGATAGGCCCCAATATATATGTACCTGACAAGTTTCTTGAATGCTGAAGTGATAACCCTGAATTGAAAAGAAATTAACTTATTATTAATAAACCTATAGGCCTTTAATGTAGACTAGGCTTGTTGGAAACCAAATAAAAGCAATGAATGATGGTTATGCTTAATGTTATCATTAAATCTTACAGCAAATAAGTTAGACCAAATGTAGCCAACAGACTACAGTAGCTGTCAAACTTTGCATGTTGGAAGTAAACATCCGGGGAAAAAATAAAGACTCTTGAAATATATATTTGCCGTTGGCTTCAAGTTCAAATGTAGGCCTATTTTCATAATATTAATGTTGATGTTTTTATCACCTTGCATTTAGGCCTAGCTTAAAAAATTACTATTAACTATTTAGACCAATATTCTGATGATAGGCTAAGAACCCAGTGCTGTGAGTTGCCCCTAACACAGGTGAAATATTTAAGATCAGTTAAATTACTGTGCAGTTTTAACCTGAAATTTCATTTTGATATCTTAAATGATATCAAATTAAGATTTTTTATTTATAAGGAAGAAGGGAATTTTGCTAATGAAATCACAGAGTAATCAAAAGTTTTTGTTTCCGTTGAGAGAATCGTTAACATCACAACACATGCTTGCCTAATCATTCATACAAAGAAAAAGAAAAAGTACGACCCGATTGTCCGAGAGACGAACAGGACAAATCCTTGGCTTTGCCATCATTACCATAATAAAGTACATACAATTGGATTAATGGCTCTTTTAAGTGTTCTAGCTGTGTCATACTGTTCCTTTGTAAGGGTGGTTTACAAGCATGTAAGACTCACTCCCACTCATGATTCACAAATATTGTTGACTTTGTTAGTAGCACTGATATAATTGGTTGTGGTTTTTATATTAAATCATTCATGACAGTACATTTGGGGCCAAACAGTAATAAGAGAGAATTCCAGGTTATGAAATTACGTCCTTTTACTTCCTTTTAGAACAGGTCTGTGCATGCAGGCCTACAATATTCTTCAATGTTTTAAATTTCACTGTGCAAAGTAATTGAGATTCTGTAGCATTGATGCTCTAGTTGGAACAGATTCAGCAAACTTCAATTTTAAAGGTTCGCATTATTTGCTGTATTTTACTCAAAGCCGGTATTTAGTTCCGTTTGTGTCTCGTCGATTTGTTCCCTTCCTAAAGTTCAATTGTCGACAAAATCGAACCAATTAGAAATCCTGTGTCTAATTGTGTTATAAAAAAACAACCCTTCCTCAGTGAAATATGTTTTATAGCACTTTACAAGAAAGAATATCTGAAATTAAAGAAACTACTTTTATGGTCGTGTAAAAGTAAGTTGGCCTGACGTATCGATCCTAGCAGGATCTTCTTCAGAGGCTAAATGACAAGTAACAGTACTTAACAAAAGGTACAAAAACACAGGGTCTTCTCTTACTGTTTCTTGTCATTTAGCCTCTGAAGAAGATCCTGCTAGGATCGGAATGTCAGGCCAACTTACTTTTACACATTCTCTTACACAGGCTCTCTAGTGGATAAGCAGTATACTAAAAGTTTTATTTTATTTTTACTTTTATGATCAATAGATAAACTATATTACAATACAGTATATCTATATCATAAATAGCTGGCACGAAAATGTTTACAAATGATAATACTTGACCTCCAGGTAGGAAATCAGTTGTAACGCTTGGCAACCTCCAACAGTACAGTACAATACAGATTTGTGGCTTCTAACCTATACATATACCACATGCGCTGTGGCAATGTAGTTCACACATTTAGCTCATTTGATAAGTACTCGACTGGTGAGAGATTGGATACGTTTTCTTAGTAGTTAACATATTTTCCTCATCCAACCATATCAAAGTCATTCCATTTCAAGATTTCCTTACTTGAATATATACATAGTTTCTTCTATAGGTCTTCTATAGGTTTTGAAAGCTACCTATTTTTGACAAAAAACACCATTTGTTTGGCTGATTTTGTGTGGTTTGTGATGTTATGTGGGTAAATGATCATATTGGAGGGATTCAAAGTCAGCACTCACTAAACTATTAATTTGTCTTGAAAAGGATATTTTTTCCCCTTTCTCATTCACTGACCCATGCAAATTACAACATCCAAATGCCTGGCACTGAGGCATTATTGAACTGTACAGTATGCCCTAACATTGTTCAGTACTTCATAAGCTTAGGCTCCAATCAACAGTTAGTACTACTGTATATAGAGTTTCACAGGCCTTAGTTACTGTAGCCCAGCTCACATGCCATTATCCAACGAAGGGGTCTGTTCTCTTATATGTGTTCCTATTGAGGTTTGTGTTGCATCTGAAAAACTGACCTGATTGTCTGTGTATTAGACTTTAGTTCAGTCAATCTTATTGGTGAACCTCCAACTGTTTAAAGGATAATTTGCAAAAGCTTAAAAAGTGTTGCAGAATTACAACCTGGACTGATAGCAATGTTTTTTTTTTTTAATTTAATTGTTTTAACAGTCTGCAACATTTATCAAAATAAATTTTGGACCTAAATTTGGTCATCTTCTTAAATACAATAAAATGGCGGTCGGATGCCTTAAATCTTTAAGACGTAGGCCCCATTTATGCTAGAACAGTCCGAAGGTTCAATCATCGGGAGATAAGATTCTGAGTGTGCACACGCGATCTAGATCTGATCAGGATCGAATGGAACTCAGTTTCTTACACAGTTGTATTGTGTAATACTTACGACATTGCAATCTGCTAGCTATATATATGTTCATTTCTTTTCACGTAAGTCTGGCAATTCAGAGATCATGCTCGACTGAAGATAGCCTGTGATTTCGAGAGCAGTTGTCAGACAGCAGATTTGATTCATAGCCCTGCATCCTGTTCTGGACTCTGCTCGGATTTGAATAAGACCTCAGAATTTTAATCCAGATTCCATTACATAATAATCGTCTGTGTTCGATCCTGATCTTACAGTGTAAACAGTCCAAGGTTTTAAGTGTTTTATGACATGTACGATCAGGGAAATTTACCTTTTTTAAAGTATTTTTCTGGTTGTCCTCCTTTAGGACAACCAGGCGTTATGATGAGGTTGTCTGAATGTTCAGCTACTGTATATGAATGAAGCAAGATAACCAAGAATGTTTACTGCAGGTGAGATTTGTAGGTTTGATGGATAGAACACCTGCTTTGGCCTGGGCAAGTAAAAGCCACCTTTGGATGGATCAAAGGCCTTCCACATATTTTTGGTTCATTCCAGTATAGATCTCCAAATTTTGGAAGGAGATACCAATTTATCATTTCACTTGTTTTTTATTTTTTGGTGGGGGAGGGGGGGGGTGTAACAATGCGATCTAAATTTGATGTAACCAGTCGTCAGGCGGACAACTGTTCACAGCTGATCTGTGTGCTCAAAGTCATATTCCCTGATTGAATACTTTAACTGCCAAAACAAACCTTTCCTAACAGGGGCTTCCGCCACTAACTGTTTTATGTCAGTTTCATTTTGTAATCTGTGGCTAATAATTTCGAAAAGAATTTTTTTTTCAACCACTTTATACGTTATCATTAGAGACTTGAAAGTAAATAGGTGATGCACCTGTTAACCAGAATCTCAGAGTTGTGACCTATGGTATATAGGGCTAGAGACTAGAGCTGTAAATACACATTGTGAGCTTGTTGAAATGGTTCCTCAATGCTTGTAAGGATCTCAGTATTTACAAAAGACCCAGTCAGGTCTAAGGAATTTATGGACACAAATATGAGATTAAGCTGTTAATGTAAATACATAGGATGTGTGGAAAGTTTGTGATGTGCGAAGGACAGCCATAATATTGTATGTCAGTTCTGTATGTCACTGTTATGATATAAACAAATGATTAAAAGGAAGTTTTTGAGTGGTAGGATGGGAATAGGGACTACTGAAAAAGGATGACCTACCCATACCCCCCCCCCCTCCTTACCCCCTCGCCACACCCAACTCATTTCTTCCTGTAGTTAGAAACATTGTCAGGGAATAATTTAGTGTTCAAATTTTATGTATCATTTATTTATGTAGGCTTTAACTTTTGCCTCTTAAAAAATAATATAATTTCTGTGACATAATAAAAACTGCTGGTTGGACTTGAATAGCAATTCTTCCCATTTTGCAAAGCGTTTTGTGATGAGATCTACTGGATCAATAATTCACTTTATTAGTTCTCTTTCAGTTTGTGTGATTGATGTTAACTACAGGCTTTACATACATTTGTACAGTATGTACATACATGCATAGTGCATACTGTACAGTATATAGTTTCACTTGGAGCAGATGGTTCTTGTCCTGAAGCTGACCAAAACCTTGAAATTTTGAATTCAGTCCAGTTAGTCTTGGATCAGGTCACTGATATGAAACACCTTTTATCTACTTCAAACAGAAAGATAGTAGATGTCAAATATTTAATCAAGATGGCTATTTCAGTTCAGTCTTGTCGTTCCCATTGGTACTATGTACAGTATAAAGCATGGTCTGGTACTGAGAGACCTCTCTTGACCTGTACCTTTGTGCAGTTTTGACTTTACAACACTGACCGACTGTGTAAACTGTGCCGTAAATACCAAAGGATGCACAGCAGCAATAAGAGCTCTTTGCTCCTAGTGATGGAGTTGTTTATTTAGACTTCATACAGTTTTGGTATATATATACTAATAGTGCAAACTTTTTTGGCCCCAATCGCAGCATTTGTTATCAAATTCATACTGTGTGTAAAATAATGGTGAATTCGATCGTTTCTGTCGCTAAGTTTATGCAAAGCACATTGATGTAAAATTTAATTCTACAACTTTTTTTGATTGTATTTTCACCATGTATGCATGGTCAGGTACCGAGACACCTCTCTTGACCTGTTACCATTGTGCAGTTTTGACTTTACAACACTGACTGACTGTGTAAACTGTGCCGTAAATATCAAAGGATGCACAGCAGCAATAAGAGCTCTTTGCTCATAGTGATGGAGTTGTTTATTTAGACTTTATACAGTTTTGGTATATATATAGTGCAAACTATTTTTCGCCCCAGTCGCAGCATTTGTTATCAGATTCATACTGTGTGTAAAACAGTGGTGAATTCAATCGTTTCTGTCGCTAAGTATATATGCAAAGCACATTGACGTGAAATTTAACTCTACAAGTTTTCTTGATTGTATTTTCACCATGTATACACATACTGTAACAATAGCTATACAATTCCAGTACACACTGTAACAATAGCTATTCGTTTCCAGTACACACTGTAACAATAGCTATACGTTTCCAGTACAAACTGTAACAATAGCTACTAGTTTTCAGTACACACTGTAACAATAGCTATTCGTTTCCAGTACTTCCCTCCTGGCTTACCTGTCTCCATCTCTATTGTGCACTTTTCTATCTTTACCTAAACATACAATACTGCCCTCACTTCTGGAGGCCCAACCCCCTTACTTTAAGTCGAACCACTGCACGTTCCAGGCATATACAGTAGTTTAAGTATCTATAGGAAAGTGGAAATGTCAAGTAGGAGACAGATAAAGTATCGTAGCATCGTAAATCCCCAAACCAGTTCAGTCTTGGGAGAATTAATGTGTTACAAAACCTCTACCTTAAAGTTGTATATGTACATAAATCTGCTTATAAATATTCATACTTTTTACGTAGCTCGATATCTGAATTAACTCTCTCGCGAATTGCCTTACAAATATCTCTGCAAAACGTACTGTAGGTCTCGTGAAGACAAATGAATTTTGAGCCATCTTCAGTCATTATGTTGTAATTTATTTTCCTAGGAACCAGCGATTGTGTTCTTGCCACAATTTGCAATTTACAATGCAGCTGTTTTTTGCTAAGTTTTTCTTCCAAATAGTTGAATGTTGATTTCATTGTTTAGATTTGATTGACCAATAATATTCAGGAAAAAGAAAAAAAAACATTATTCTGGAAATAAACCAGTGTACAGCAGACAGTTGGATCGATCTGTAAAAATAAGGACTGCTGTTCATAGTTATTCGTGTGAAGCCATCCATGCAGCTACATGACGGGTGATCTAGCAATTAATCAGATATATTTGAAGATTTTCAGGCTTGATCCTTTTGGAAACTTTTCATGAAAATCTTTAGTGTTCCTTTGATATGTTTAATGTGAAAACTGAATGTTGTTATGACATAAATTTTTTAGTTCAAAGAATTTTACCGAAAGGAATTGCTAAATTTGGTATTAAATGTGCTAGATTTGGGCTGGTATTCATCATCTGAAGGATGCTTTTATTCCTCAGACAATCAGGCCGTTTTTTTGTCACTGGTTCTTTTTGAGTAGAAGTTGGACCAGTTTTGTTTTATGCTTTCAAACAATAATGGGGAATTTAAAAAAAATGGTGAAATTCTTTCCTTTTGACAAGTGGTCCATCCCATTATGAAGAAAGTGCCACCACAGTGATGTAATGTTGACGATCAAAATTGAGTTCATTAGGTCTACTATTTGGTAATTAACCTTCATTTGGTGAATAAAGCCAATATTAAGGGATCTAAGGTTTTGAGTAATATCTTGCATAGGATTGTTAAAATTGCTGACCAAAGGCAGGAAATGGCTCAAGATTGGAAAATTTGGCCATAACAGCAAAGTTGGCCGGTCAAAGAGATTAGCGTGTCATGGACGGTCAGACCGACCGAGTGCCTTGTACCTGTACATAAACCAAATTATCTGATAGGCTCAAGGATGATTCTGATAGGAATCCCCAGCAAGAGATTTGAGTCGTATCTCAGAACACTGGAGAGAATCAGCCCATTATCTGTCTGAGCTCTCGTTTGCTAATTAATCTGAATTCTCCACGAAAGGAAGACACGAATAACCCAAAGTGTGTCATCTTAAGGATGTGATAGAAATCTTCTGGAGGTTCCCGATGAATGACTCCTCCAAACGGCTACGAAACATCTTGCTACATTGAAGTGATGAATTCTGTTTGAATGGTCGTGTCTGGGGATGTCAATTTGTTTGGTAAATGTGTCATGGCATACTGCCAATAGGATCCGAAACCTTTGACTTTCTCTTTGTTTTTCTTGTCGCATTTTTGACGGAGCATGTTAGCGGTGTTCACACCGAAACCAACGCCCGTCATTTGGTCATTTTTAAGATCAGCTTCAATACTCCCACTCCATTACAGCAAAATAAACTTTCTTATAAATAATAAAGGCCATTAAAAATTGAAGTACATGTGGCAGGATGATGTGATGTGTGATACCAGTGCTATGGCCGAGTGGATAAAGGCGGTGGCATTTGAAAGCCATGAGGCTCAGCAATCGGGAGGTTCCGGGTTCGATTCCCCGGCCGGGTCATAGTAAGGTGGGTTTTTCATTCACGAACAATCTACGGTTTTCCCCATCTGAAACGACTTTCTAAAACGAAGAGATTCCAAATTTGAGTTAAAAATGTTGAATTGGAAGCCACTCGACGTGTAAGTTGTATTCCATTATAAGCCCTTGGGGGTTTCTCCCACATTTGCGATCGCTTAAAGCGTCGTAAATATAACTGCTGATTATTAATAATATTATTTAGTATGTAAACTTGATCAAGTCTCCAGCCTTGAGTGTGAAGAAATTAAACCTGTGATAATCTCCGAGTTGAAATAAGATCTTCCCTTAGCTACTACTGTATACAGTAGGGTTGGGCGATATTTGTTTTTTAACGTCACGATAAATAGTTCAAAAATTATCGCGATATTTCGATAATTACGATAATTTTTCCTTGTTGTTTTTAGTGTGTTCGCGAACACACTTAAAACAACTGCCGGTTTCCCACCGGTGTTTTCGCGCGACGAACACACCTAGCACGCGTTGCGTGCGAGCATAATGGC
>KN887362.1:11891-42099 GCA_000934455.1 Apostichopus parvimensis | reverse complement strand
TGTTGCAAATATGATTAAATCCATTTCGCCCAAATTGCTTTCGTTTATGACTGTTTAACCCTGATACCCATTTCAAAAGTCATGATGATCATCAGCCTGGTAAGGGTAGTTTTCAGTTTTGTTGTAAGATGTTAAGCAGCCACATTATTTGATTTTCGTACGCTAAAAGCTTGCACACTATCAACTTCAAGAAAGTTGGTCTGAAAAAAATGTAGCGTTTTTTGCCCTTCTAACTACGAGCAATGGATCCACAAAATAATATGCAGCTGTATTTATATCGAATCTGAGCATCACGCTGAAATGTGAACTATATCTTTCGTTTAAAATCTGATAGTAAACTGTTTCCAAGTTTCATCTGCACTGGCCGTCTCTATTACATATAGCAGTGAGTTCCGCGAATCTTTCTTTTATATTGCCTTGTCCATATAACCTTCAAGTTAAAGATGTCTAGCGACAAGTCAACTGCATACCAGTTACGGACAGCGAAGAAAAATTCCCAACAAACTGACCTAGCTTCCTCGATAATATCAGAGTTCTTAAATGGTGAGGAATTCAAAACAATTATTCAAACATGTGTTGAGAAGGCAATAGAAGCAAAGTTGTACAAATTTATGAGACAGAATGATATGATTGAGGGTCAGCTGCATGATGTACAGTGTAAGTTGGATGAAGTTGTATCGCAAAATAATCACTTGAATCCAAAAGTAATCGGTCTAGAGGAGAAATGTAAAAAGATGGAGAATGCTTTGAATGAAATGGAACAATATTCCCGACGTAATTGTTTGAGATTCATGGGAGTAGCAGAGACAAAGGATGAGGACACCAACGCCGTAATTAAATCTCTTGCAACTACAAAACTTGGAGTAACCATTCGGGCGAGGATCTTGACCGTTCCCACCGCATTGGAAAACTTAATCAAGATGGTAAACCAAGGATCATTATTGCCAAATTTACTCGCCACGATGTGAGGGACCAAGTGATACGCTCCCGGAGAAAATTACAAGGGATGAATATGGCCATCCCGGAAGACCTAACGGCCGGCAATTTGGACTTACTTAAGAAAGTTGAAAAACATCAGAAAGTGAAGGCAGTTTGGATATTCCGGATATATTCCGTGATATTCCGGTTGGTATACAGAAACCCCTAGACTATATGTGCCAAGCTAATCCCATGAATTCTTTATTTTTAATGCCTACAGACGAAGTGGAGGTTTTAGATTGTATTTCAAATTTAAAAAATTCAAGCTGTGGTTATGACGACATTAGTCCTAAAGTTGTTAATTTATCTAGTTCTGCTATTTGTAAACCTCTCGTGCATATCATTAATTGTTCTTTTTCCAAGGTATTGTTCCGTCTGACTTGAAAATAGCTTGTGTAGTTCCGGCATTCAAAAGTGGCACGCGAGAGAGCATCAGTAATTATAGGCCTATATCTGTCTTACCTTCGTTTTCAAAGATCTTCTAAAAACTTGTATTTAATCGTTTATATTATTTTTTAATTCAACATGATCTATTATATGATTATCAGTTTGGCTTTATGCCTCAACGAAACACGTCCCAGGCTATTTTAAGTCTTGTAGATTATATTATTGAATCTTTTGAAAGTAAATGTCTAGTTGGGGGGATTTTTTTAGATCTCTCCAAGGCTTTTGATATGCTTGACCATTCAATTCTGTTAAAAAAGCTTGATAAATATGGCATAAGGGGGGCTGCATTATCTTGGTTTAATAGCTACATTCATAATAGATTCCAATATGTTTCTTTATCTGGCGCTTATTCTTTGAAGCCAGCAATTCATTGTGGTGTTCCCCAGGGCTCTATTCTTGGACCCTTATTGTTTCTCATTTATATAAACGACCTTCCTAATGTCACTCCAGAATTTCACTTTATTTTGTATGCAGCTGATACGAATTTACTATATAAAGGTTGTGATATAAATACTCTTGTTAACGATATCAATACTGAAATCCCAAAAATTACTGCCTGGTTCAGATCTAATAAACTTCACTTAAATGCTAAAAAAATTACCACCATTATTTTTCATCCCAACCAACGACAAATAGTTTCTTCCAACCTTGCGATTATAATCGATAGAACGCCAGTACCTTTCTCCCATTCCACAAATTTTCTTGGCATTACCCTAGATGAAACTCTCAGTTGGATCCTACATATTCAGAACTTAAAAAGAAAAGTGTTCAAAGCCATTGGCATTATCAATCGTTTAAAAAAAATTGTCCCCTTTAAAACTCTGATAACTTTATACAATATTCTTATCTTGCCTTTTTTATCGTATTGTTGTATTGTGTGGGGTTATACTTACCCTAGTCATATTAATAAGCTCTATATTCTACAAAAGAAAGTGTTGCATGCAATTTATGATGTTCCTTACAATAGTCACTCGTACAGCCTCTTCTGTGACAGTAAACTCTTAACCATATTTGAATTAGTCAAGTACTACACCTTAATCTTTGTATTTAACTTTTTTCACGACAATCTACCAAGTAGCTTCTCCTATTTTTTTGTATCAAATAATTGTTTTCATGCTTACAATACCCGCAATGCAAATTTACTTTCCGTTCTTTGTATTTAACTTTTTTTTCTTGCAAGTAGTCAACATTTTGTCAAATACTCTGCTATTTCTTATTGGAATTCCGTACCAACTGCATTGCATTCAATTAATAATCTATCCTCATTCGAACGTAATTTAAAGCGTTACCTTCTTTTGACTAGAATTTTATGATTAGTCTAAAATTCAGGCCACATCTTTGTTAAAGTTTTTTTCTTTCCCCCCCCACTTTTTCATATTATTATTATTCATTTTCTTGTAAAAAAAATTTTTTGTCATACTTTGTACCTTTGTTATACTTTGTAAGTTTGTATTTTGGGGATACCTCACTTACAAGTTCTTATGAACTTTTCGAGGATCCCCACAACCATATATTTTGTACGTATATACTTGAATTATGTAAAATGTTGATAACGTTGATGGTTGAAATATAGTTGAACAAACAGACAAACATGCCCTTAAGTAAAACTGAATGGCTTGTAGCCTACACTTCATGTGTGGTCGCTACCCAGTGGAGAGTTATAGTTTCTTTTGACTATTTATCCCACTCAAAGTAAAATAATTTTGAATTTGGTACAGTGTGACATCTCCACTTGGGACCATGTTTCCTCACTGTGACATATGTCGCTGTAGTGTGATAGTCTATCTGAGCATGAATTCCTACATGATGGTTCCAACTTTACCTGTATCTCTTCACCCCTGTCCCCCCCCCCCACAATCCCCCACAAGCACTGAAATGTCATAGAAAAATGTTAATTTGCTACTATGAGTACAGGATGTAAGTTTATTACTACATACATGCATCAAGAGGAACAAGAAAGAAGGTGGGTTACAATACAAAATTAAAACTTGGGGGCTGACCCTTCCCCCTCCAAACCCATCCCCACCATCCCCCCCTGCCCCTTCCTCTTATCCAGGTAATTGTTTCTTAGACCTGTCCTTACCTGTATATATTGGTATCCAAGTAATTCTAGGTGTCTTTTCTTCATGGTGGACATTCCTAACATGTGACCAGAATTAACGCAGTACGCACTGCTAAACATATAGTCTACAGCCACTCTGCAAATCAAAACAAAATATACAGTTAATGCCATTGTTACTTTATTGTTAATTCTATTGTTACTGAGCAAAATGTTTGTCCCCTCAAGAACTGTGTGACATGAAAAAGGGGAAAAAAATCACAAAACTGATGCAAGCATGACAAGATACTGACATCAAATCTTCAAGGAGAATTACCAATAACTTTGTGCGGTAGTCGGATTTCACACAACCGGTAGTGTTGCAACATGAATCCCGGTATCGTAACTACAACCAGTATTTTCCTCAACTTTCATCTATGGTTCAGAGCACTTAGTTACGAGACTGTCAATGTCGTACATTCAATATGCATAGCTTAGGTTATGTACATACTCTTACACGCACGGTTATAAAAAAAAAATTAAAAAATATAAAAAAACGCCATATTAGGGCATTCGTTTTTTAACATATACTTCCAAAAAGAAAAGCACAAACCTTCGAAAAAAGCAACCCACACCATCCTTCATTCATACTCGACGTAGGATATTAGATTAACATGTTCGCCAGGGCCAAACTAGTAATCCGTACACAAACAGAAACTGGGAGTTCCCCACTATTCCATGATATTGGAATAGGGCTGCAACCCCTTCAAGTTCATAAGTTCAAAATGAAAAGTTTTTAACTATCAACAAGTCACCACGTGTTTGGAACTTCAGACAATAAGAATGTAACATAGGGCTACGTAAATACGGGATTATAAACTACATACATAAGAATAGTACAGATTTATTTATATCGTTAATGGGCTGTTGTTTACTCCACAAAATATACTTTCAATACGTACAATATCAATCTTTCGTACAAAAGTTCTTAAAAATTAAAAAAGTAGCGAAAGATAACTATACATGACAACATGGAACCCCCTGCATTAATAAACGAATCCATTCCATTTACAGCATCAAATCTCAAGTACGCAGTGTGTACCAGTACCGTACCCTAGGCTATAATAATATACAGTCCCGTGCGAAGATGGATTTAAACTGAAACCGCAGGGAGTATCCCTGCGGTTTGGGCTCAAAATTTATTAAATCGTTATAATTATTATAACAAAACGAGGTGAATTGCATAAGGGTAAGATTTTGTACATGGGAACCTTCAAAATCATCCTATGAAGGAAGAATAAATAACGAAAATTTCAGAATAACTTTGAGGTCCCGTAACATGCTGAGCCCAAGTAACATTCAATATTTGGTGTAGCCTAGGTCCAAATTACTACGTGAAAAGTTGATTTGTTAATATATAGGTCTAGGTCAGTACGTAAATTGATCAGATATTGTTCAAACTAAGAACACAGAAACCAGAAATAAACGTGTTTTCTTTTCTTTATTTCAAATAGTAACACGTTATTATTTTTATTATGTCCGGGATTCCCGTGAATAATACCGAAACGAATGTAATAACCGGTTGTTTTCCCAATACCGGTATTAGTTACACATTGCACTGTGATCGGGACTAGTCAATACCGGGATCGGGATACCGGGATCCACTTGACTACCGGGATCCCGCACAACGCTAATTACCAACTCTCAAAATACTTAAAGTTTCATTTTTGGCCTTCCAAGTGAAAAATCTTGATTACATAATCATCACCTGCTTAATCCTGTTCCTTCTGACCCACTTTTAATTCTTTTCACCCATCACCCAAGTTTCTCTGTAAGTGTGCACATACATTTCTACATCCATCCTTACCTCTGTGCACCGTCTGGTAATTGCTTTCTCTGTGTATCCCATTGCATCAGATCTGACAAGACTGTTCCAGAGAGGCCCTTCCCTTTATCCAGCACGCTGCCGTAGTTGACACAGGATAGGGGCTCGCCAGTAACGTCTAGCACACATTCAAACGCTGGAAGGTACAAAAGATGACAACGGTGACCACTTTCAGTATATGACTAACCATCCAGATGTCCATCTCAAGAATGGAATGAAGGAGAACTTACCCTACAAGAATGTAAGCATTAGTTGCTTTCTTTTCTGCTGATTAGAAACGTTAAGATCAGACCATATGTATGACCTCTTTCCTTGTCTGCTACAAATACATTTCTCTACACCATCATGAGTTTATTGTCCACTATGTCAACATCTACAGCGATAACTGTGATTACAACATGACATCCCTTCTAACCTGAACCCATCTACCCCTTAACCCCCTCCTCACCATAACCTTCCCTCTTCCCAACCTCCAGCAATTACATTAGCACAGCTTACTTTGTAAGTTGGTTGCATTATTGTCAGGATAGAGGGCCTTGACAAAGCCTGTATTATATGTTCTACAAATGTTAATACACCATCTATGGTACTGTACTGTCTACTGTATCGTCTACTGAACTGTATAGTCTACTTACCGTCTACTATACTATACTGTCTACTGTACTGTACCGTCTACTGCACTGCACCATCTACTGTACCGTTTATTGCACTGTACCATCTACTGTACTGTCTACTGTTCTGTACCATCTACTGTACTGTCTACTGTACTGTACCATCTACTATACTGTCTACTGTTCTGTACCGTCTACTGCACTGCACCATCTACTGTACCGTCTATTGCACTGTACCATCTACTGTACTGTCTACTGTTCATACTATACTGTCTACTGTTCTGTACCGTCTACTGCACTGTACCATCTACTGACATATATTTCAGATAAACCTGTACTTAGCCTAATTTACATTACATAATTCAATGGGTTAGGCCTACATAATTCACTGGGTTAGACCTTACTGCGTTCCAACAGAGCATTACAATGGTAACTTGAGTTTATCGGGTCGGCATGCCTCGGTGTGGCAGGGGATAATATTGTTATTTTATATCAGTAGTAAACCCAAGCAGTTGCTTCGGGTACTCCTGATGATGATGCTTACTTATGTCGTAGTGATAAGGTGTGGTTACAAAAGATCGCAAGAATTGGGCACCGCCGAGAACCTCCACCAGGTTCTTCTGCACCTCCTGAACATCCGGATGATAAAACACGTTACCTGTGAGATCAATAAAACTACGATCACAGATTAAAAGGCAGAAGTAAATAACTATGTAACGGTGGGAACAATCGATAATCACAAAATATAAACAAATGTGTAAAATATTACACCGATAAAAACAGAACTTTTCCTCTTCGATTTTTATGGATAATCACAAGGAACAAAGAACTATCTAATACAGGGGCAGGCAACCTTTTTGAATGAATGGGCCAGATATAAGGGGTTAAAAATTGACTGGGCCGCACCTAACCAACGACCTGCTGTTGATCTCAAACCTTTGATTCCGAGGACTTTCAAGCAATAGTTGTGTGTACTTAGTTTGTATTCACAAAAACATAATGTCAATTTAGTACAGTTGATGATTAATGGGGATAATAGGCCTACCTGACAGCATCATTATTGCCGATAAATTCTAAGCAACTAGCTCGTTTTTTGTGATGATATAAATAGATTGATTTTTTTTCTTTTTCTTGAGACATCTCACGGGCCGCAAAAAAATCACTGGCGGCCTGCATGTGGCCCGTGGGCCGTAGGTTGCCCACCCCTGATCTAATAGGTACAGAATCCCCTCAGTTGAGAGCGTGGTGGTCAAGGCAATGGACTCGCTATCTAAGGTTTGTCAGGTTCCAGTCCTGACGGGATCATTACGTTGTGTCCTTGGGCAAGGCACTGTAATATCTCCAATTGCCTCTCTTCACCCAGGTGTATAAATGGGGACTTGCTGCCAGGTAACTTGTAAATATAATTGCGTGCGCTGGTTTGTGGTTGCACCCTACGGTAGGGTTGGGCGATATATCGAAAGACGATATTTTTGGAGGATTGAACAAGTGACGATAATTTCTTGTGAAAGAAATTTAAAATAAATGTGGAAAAAAATGCGATTATCCTTTCTCCGTTTTATGTGTAAATGTTATTCTAGCATTCCATGGTTAAGAAAGTTGCAAAGAAATAAAGTTGATCAACTTCTTTTACTGACTTTTGAACTTCGTAACAAACCCGTCCTTTACAACATGTTTGCTACAGTAACGCTCACGTATAACTGGACATGTTTACGCGCACAGAATCGTATAAAGACGTATAAACAAGTACAATCGCATATAAACTCGTTGACAAACAAATTGCCGCGTAGACGCCGTGTAGACACCTCGTATAATCCCTGTACGAGTTAATACGCAGGAAATGCTATTGTGCTCAATGAATAGGAATTAAAGTCGCCGAAAGAATTAGTGAGATGTTTGAAACAGCCGTTTCTTAAATCGTAGTTTAAGACGTGATATTCACCTAGCAGCGAAGAGGACGCAGGTAAAGTGTTTGCCGGCATAGAACTTAACTGTTTTTCGTTAATTGGGTTTCTATTCAGTGTTTTCTTTTCCCGACTTTTTTTCAGTTATAGAGGTTATGTTCCACGGAGAATAAGTTTACTTTGAATAGTTGGCAACATTTTGAAGAAATAATAAAGTATTACTAAGCGTTTCTTGTGTCTTTTATATAATTTACCATTGGTTCCAACGGAGTGAAAAGAATAAAAAAACTTTCACCCAACAACGATGAAGCAGGGCCGGTTAAAAACAAAACATATTTCTCGTCCGCACAAGGGGCCTCCTTTTTCCTGATTCCCGAGTCTGTATTCGGATTACAAGAAATCTAAATTATCCTTAAAAATTATTTTGTAAAGGTTGCCACATATTCCAAACTAGTATTAGCGCATGAAAAGAAGAAATATGGCCACCCGCTTTTTTTCTTCAGATCTCAGTACGAGAAACATGTATTTTATTTGGATAGTAGAACAACTTTCATTAATGTGGTTAAGTTAATATTTTCCTACCCTAGCTATATGTCGATTTTATAAAACCTTCATGAAAACAGACTTTTTTGAAAATGGATTTTGAAGCTCAGTCAACAATTTAAGAAATGCTTACCGTTAAATACTGGCGTCAAATAATACATTTCGTATTTATTCCAATAAAGATCCACAAAGGATAAAAAATGCTAAGTATACAGAGCTTACTAAAGAGAAATAGAAACTGTATGTACATGGTCATTTTAAGTATCCAAATACTATACAAAGATTGAGTTCACCGAAACACCCCCTTTTCCCTTACACCTGAGGAAAACCGTCTTTTATAAATTATAGTACCATACAGTACTTTACATTTGATACAAAAGTAACATCTACAACAGCTTCCCAAAGTTAGTGTAGCAATAGGTTAAGTTTTAACCGCACAGCACAGTACCATTCATAATTTGCATATTACACCAAAATTTACACTCGGCGTCCAGATGGCGGGAAAATGTAACATCATGTTCAATATGTTGTGTCGTTCCCATGGTGCGATAAACTTGGGCAAGTTCGAATGTCGATGACCTACTTATGTTCTGTGACCAGTGTCAGTGGGAAATATGTGTGTAAAAACTTGTGTTATATATATAGAAATTTTACATAAGCGGAGCGAATTTCGGGGTGGCTCTTTGATTGTGAGGAAGCACTTATCTAAGCATCAATATTTGTGAAAAATATCGTAAGGTTTTTCAGATATTCTCTTTGAATGTCCCCTCCATATATCTCTCTTTCTCCGTCCACTCAAAGCTCGACATTTACGCTAATTCTGTTAGGGGAAAAATTATCGTAATTATCGAAATATTGCGATAATTTTTGAACTATTTATCGTGACGGTAAAAAGCAAATATCGCCCAACCCTACCCTACGGTAAGTCCCCCAGGGGACACATAGATGTGGTGCACTCTAGTGGCCCAGGAGGGTTTGTTTGAATTGTGCACACGTTGGTGTGTGGGTGTGACAAGTTACAGACCATCAGGGGTTACGTGTTGTAAAGCTGTGCGTGAGGGGGCCTTGGCCTCAAACAAGACTTCAACCTTCAACTTTACAATCTTACTTCCATTGCCATGCCACCACTCACAACAACAAAATAATCATAATATAAAATTTTCAAAATTTTAAAAATGTTTCAGTATTTGGGGAAAGTACTGTACTTACGTTTTTTAAGGATTTCTTGGCAATATTCCTTGTGGAACCAAGGGACTTGAAGTTCTGGGCATTCCAGAGCCACTGTACGATTTAAGTACATCAGTCTTCTCCTGTACATATCGCAGCGATCCGGCAGCTCTGGAAAGATTTAAAGATGACAAAAAAAAGAGCTATTAAATTTACAGAGCTGTGTACTTATGTTCAAAATGGTGAAGGTGTGGGTCTCCAGTATTGACAGAAAATCATCCATGTCTGGTGTAGAGTATGGGGTCACAATTTAAGAAGAGGGTGGAAGGAGGAGGTAGGCAAAGGGGGAGGGGAGGTAACCCCTTAGACACCTATTCCGCTGTTTAACTTTATTTAAAATTATTTAAATAATGTAGAGTATAGGTATCGGAACCCAACCCTCTTTTCAGCACTCCTCCATATTTAGGAATCATTTGGAATTGTTTTATTCCAGGGTAGTCGTTTAAAAAAAAAATAACAAGTGTTTTCAGGCTAAAAGTTGAAAGGGAAAATTGACAATACTGATGACTTCCATATGGGAAACATTGGTATACAAATTGCATGCCCACCCCCCACCACCCTCAACCACCCACCTAATCATACACATTGTGTAAAGAATATTGTAGCAAAGTCTTGTTTCAGACCTTGGTATGAGCACTTGTCACACTGCATCGCTACAGAAGGATTTCTTTTTACGTGGGTCTTATTTCATGAAACAGTTATGAAAGGGCACAATTTGTGAACATTTTGGCAAGGTTGGATATTATGGTACAATATGGTACTTACCGTCCAACTCTTCGTCCAACTTTGTTAGGAACTCAAGGCTAAAGATACGCCTGAGGATCTCGTCAGGGAACCACTGGCTGTAGCTCATGAGATGAGCCATATCGACCAGGAACCCGGACGGAAGCTCCTCCATGAAGGGGACGACTCGTTCCGTGCAGGCCCTGAAGAAGTCCTCGGCTCTCTTGGGCTGGTAGTTCAGGGAACAGAAAGGACCGAGGAGGTAGAGGACTTGCATTGGGGTAACTTTATGGATATTTGGTATGGTGACCTCTAGGATGCGATCCATCAATTCTTGGCTGAAGTACCTGGTCTTGTACAAGCTGCGTGCACACTCGACGGCGTGACGGGGTTCAATCTTGTGAGCTATGTGAGAGAGTTGCTTGAACAGAGCATCAACGAGCTCAATGTCGCCTCCCTCGGTTAATACAGAGTGAAGGAGACTGGTCAGGTAATTAGCGCTGGTGTTCTTATGCAGACACCTCGTGGCTCTGTCCTGGACAGCTTGCATGATGCGCAAACAAATTTCGGGCATCTGGTTCCTCCCCGCCATCCTCTTCATGGCTCGGAAGAGGCTGTTTGTTCCGGCCGTGTGAAGCTGCGGAAGCACGCAGAGGGCCCGCAAGAATAGTTTCTCATTCGGCTGAAACATTGGGATGAGGGAGAGGATGTAGAAACCTCTCAAGAACTGAGACGGGCTCAACTGATTCATAGTTAGTTCGTATATCTTAGCCGTATGAGGCTGCCAATGCTCCTCTTCCATCCACACGAGATGTCGGAAATACTCCACTACAGGGACTAGCGTCTCCAAGTTAAGTTGATCGGCATGGGAAGATAAGATATCATTTAATTTGTTGTGCAAAGGAGTCCTTGAGAAATAGCCCATCCTCCTTAGTCCCGAGCAAAGACTTCCAACCGCAGTGATCCGTAGACGATCAATTAACCTGAGGGCGTTTTCCTCCAACTGGAACTTAATATGGGCCGGAGCGTGGTATCCCAGCAGTTCTGTCGTTAGAGCCATGTCCACAGGATCGGTGATTGAGGACAGTCTGCCCTGCAATAAATCCTTCAGGTGATTGTACAAGTAGCTATTATCGTATCCCATGTTATTGACACAGGATGTTAACACACACAGTTCTCGGACGGACATGTTATCGAGACCTTTCCACATGTAATTAGTACACTGGTGCAGAACGTCATCAAAATCATTGGTAAATTTATCCACGGACATGAACACTTTCCTGAAGTCACTGCAAGTGGCATTACTGATCTCGACTGACTTGGGGTCTAGCAGTTCCTTCAACTTGCGTACGATTCTCCGCTTGAGATCTGACGACACCAGTGCATGAGTTTCTTTCATGATGGTGCTTAGTTCTCTGAGATGCTTGGTCTCATCCAATATCTTACTATAAGCTTGCACTACCTGCCCCATAGCTCGCCCTCTGCGTTCCCCTAAATCTGCAAGACAGACAGCCATCTTAGAGAGCTGTGGAGTCTGCAACCTCTCCACTCTCTTAAGACCTTCACATCTTAGTTCTCTCACCAGCGAATGATATGGCGATCCGAGTAATTTCAATGCACAATATAAGACATTAACGAGTAACACATCATCAAACGTTGAAATCCTATTTTCAGCTAAGTCACAAAGGGTCCTAAACTCCGGCCTCTTACTAATGGATTCACAAAACTCTTTCTGACATTCAACGTTTTGTCGAAGGGCAACCAAGACAAAGAATGCTTGAGCTATGTGGTTTTCTGTTAACTTTGCTTTATTAGTTCCAATTAGATGAAAAAGCTCTTCAACGCCTTTAGCGTGCTCGATTTTATTGACCAAGGAGTCGTGACTAGAGGTTAGATTCTGGCTTGAAAAATATTCAGCCAAGAAAACAGCTGTTGATGCATGGGGGTGTCTTGTGGACTTTGAAGAACCGTCAGTGCTCCTTGGCATCATAGAAAGGGACTGTGATTCGCGAATCACTTGATGACACCTGCAGGAACTCCGAGGTTTAGCCCGTGTGGTGAGTGAAGTAAGCAGACTGGATGAACGCAAGAGTTGCGATGGACATCTTAAAGCGACTCTTGCCATGACGCTTCTTTCTGTTAACATAAATGACAAACACAGTGTAAGCAAGCTGCTAGTAAAATGACATGCTTCTAACTAAACATACGGCTGTATAGCAATTTGATATAGGCCTAAGTAATAGTGTTTGCACGGGTTATCACGGGTTATCCGGGTACCCGACGCGATAATACCCGGTTCCTAATTTATTATCGAATCCTACGCAAAGTGTGATTTTTTTAAAAAATGTTTTGGCAAACCAATGGTTAGGCAGATTTCCCATTGACTTAGTGTGTTGTTAGGCTACCATGTGGTCGAAGATAACAGCTATGACAAAAGTACCCACCCGACGAGATACTACCCGGTTCCTAATTTATCACCCGAATCCTACGCAAAGTGTGATTTTTTTTATTTCTTCCAAACCAATAGTTAGGCAGATTTCCCATTGACTTAGTGTGGTGTTAGGCTACCATGTGGTCGATGATAACAGCAATAACGAAAGTATTTCATGGATATCTTATAACTGCGTCACAGTTTCAGCTTATGAACAGATAGTTAGTTTAGATTACCCCATTGACTTAGTGTGGTGTTAGGCAACCATGTGGTCGAACGATAAGCAATAATGAAAGTATTTCATGGATATCTTATAACTGCGTCACAATTTCAGCGGTATAGGCTAGATTTCCCCCATTGACTTAGTGTGGTGTTAGGCTACCATGTGGAAGAAATTGAAAGAATTCTCACAATTATTATTTATTGATTCGTTTATTTCATAGAAGGAAAGGCTGACAAGGAATTTTACGAGATGTTAATGGATTATAGAAGGGATAACTAAAAAATAAATAATCGCAAGTGGCTTTTTACAAATCGTTTATTCCAAATGCAATCAAATCGTGCGGCTAATACGAACCATGGGCCTGCATAATAGATAGTAGCAGTAACAACTGATTTAGAGCTAAATTGGATATTTATATGGTCTGATCCAATAGAGGTGGAGAGCAAGCATAAGCAGCGGCAGCAGTGCGATGTTAGTAGTGATATTAATTATATGAAGTTATTAACAAGTTAATGAAAGAAACAAAAGCAAAACTGTAGAAATTATTGAGGAAGGTTTATACCTTATCTTACACCTACATATTTGAACATGAAAACATTGTCAGTTGAGAAAATAATTCATTTATTATAGCATCGAATATGTAATTTCTTGAAAATCGTGATACACAAGGGTAAACAATTTTTTCCGGGTACCTGGATACCCGACGGGTAACGGCTCTCGGGTACCTGGTTCCCGATTTTTGGACCCGTGTAAACACTACTAAGTAATAACCTTCGCTAACAGTAGTAGCACAGTCATCCAAAGATTAGTAGATCATAAAGGGCCTAAGCATAGTCATGCATGAGCCTACGATTTATGCTAGACCCAGTTTATTAAGTCCACATCATTCCATACATAAGCCTATAGACCTATAACATAACCAGGTTAAAATTTGAAGATGTGTGTTGCTCACCTCACAAGATGAGGAACCATGATTACGTTAGGCTAGCCTATGTTTGCGCGCAGGAACGATTATCGCAGATCTCGTTCAATAGGAACTGTACCAGACAAATTGCGGTAACTTACCAAAGGAAAAATTGACCCAGGTTCAGAATTTGCAGTTCTTAGAATAACATAGTGTGTCTTGATTGTCAATAAAACGGGTTGCTTTCCTTGTCCTTCGCCTAACATTACATGTATGGTACTCGCTTCTTTCTTGGTAGGCGCTTTCATGGTAACAAAGATTTTATCGTTTCATAACGAGTGTGTAGGACATTTCTGTTACTCAACGTTCGGATCGTACATTACGTAAGAAATGCCTATGGTAAGCCGTCATTGTAACAATTACATTCGCATGTTGAAGGTGTATCAGCAGAGAGTAGCTATTTGGGTGCAATTTTCATTTATGACAGAGCAATTACATTTGTAAAAATTGGTGTCCCCATTTATCCTACTTGTGATTGAAATATGATTTATAGCTAAATGTGAGATCATGCAGTGGAAAAGCCTACGACAGGAGTGGATAGGTTCAACATGCACAACTAGATAACTATTGCTTGTGAAGGCTTTATAAATGCGTTAGCCGGTTGAATCCTGTTCGAGCTCCGCAAGGAGCTCCTTCAGGACAAAACTCGTTATAAACTTCATTATATGACTGTTAAAGTCACCGTACCACAAAGCATTTAGCGGGGAATCCTGGAGCAGAAATAATGACACTTTCATGGACAATAACAAATATTTCAAATTGCTAGGTGAATCCACAAAGCAATATGTTGTTCCCATCTCTAAATATGGTTCAGTTTGAAAGTGACACATCTTTCCCACATATAAACCCGATTCACAGTAGGTGATTGTTGCAAAAATTTAATTTCCTGTTGGTGACTATGGGTTCCCCTCGAGCCCCTTTAATATAGTTTGTTAATACGGAGAGTGCCTAAATGTGTTATAATTTGCAACTTTTGAAACAAGTAATATTCAACAATGATAATTTTCACTTATCTTTTTGAGAAATTTTGATATTAAGGAGAGTGCCATCAATTTTCTCTGAATTGTAATGCTTTATCTTAATACAGTGCTCTTGCTAGGAGTATTAGTTTCTTCTGTCAACTCTCATTAGTAGAATACAAGAAATTCCAAATACTTGTTTGTGTTTACAAGTGTGAAGAACTTTAATCACCGGAAGGTTCCATTTGTATCTTGCATTTCTTGGCTTTTCAATGTAAAAGTGTATGCAAGAGTATAGACATTGGCTGGCATTTTGTTGATACTTTTGTCAGTTTTGTGTCATTCTTTGAGTTATCCGAGTATAAAGTTATGTTTAATTTTTTAAGACATGAAACGAACTAATTCCCAATTACCAAAAAAAAAATGATTCTATTCGGTTCTCAATATTTTGTGGCCTGAAAACTCCGTCTTCACGTGAAGAGCAAGATACGTTTGTTGCTCTTAACTATCAATTAAGTATCATATTCGTTTGTATGATGACCGTGTATGAACATCAGCTGACTATATCAGGCGCTTTCATTTCAGCGAGAATTCAAAGGAGTATGAGGCAGGCGTACTCGTTTGCATTCCCGTCGTGTCCCAACTGCAGGATCGCTTTCATTTCTCCAACCAATGACATAATACAAACATCAAGTCCCAGAGAATATTAAATGTGCAGCCTCTCTTTGCTCTAAGCATACGATAATATTGGATACATCCAAAAAGCGTGGACCAGGTTTACGATTTTTCTGGGGTTGGGGCGGTTAGGGGAGGAATGCATTACCTCACCACCTAGCCCCAACCTCCCATTCTTCCCCTACTGAGTTCTAGGACTAAAGTATCAATACATCGTAGTCAAGTCACTGATTGCCGAACAGACACTTGTGAGTAGCGCCATCTTTCGGTATTACTTTTGCAGGTTGCTCGCGATGGGATTTGTAATGAACACATGCGCCAATCCATTGTTGTTTACCTGCCTAACATTTCGATTACTGTACTGCACTCCGTCTCAACGTAAGAAAAACAACACCAATGACCGCCTTTGGAAAAGAAAGCGAAAGGGTTACGGGAGGCTAGGAGTAGGACCTATTCCGTGGCAATTGAACAGAAGATAGAGGTAATGTTGTTCATTTTATTTCAATTAGCAGTGCAATGTCAAACTTATATGTAACGATACTTTAAGGATAATTTTACGATTGTTCATGTAAGAATAAGATGCACAGAGTTCAGTTGAATCAACTTACTATTACTAGGCTACCATACTCCATAGGCCCATTTACAACTGGCTCAGGCAATGGTATAGTATTATAAAGAATTCACACCAATGCGAATATGATAGGATTGTGAACTATTTGATGGGAGTGCGATCGGCAGATGCAACCAGTGTCACGGGACTTAACACGACCAAGACAGTAAGTTCATACAGTTTATAAACCATATATGTTACACGAGATGAAGAGGCTTCAAGTTCAAAGGAAAATATGATTGCTATAATACATTTAGTTTGCTTAGGCCTAGGGCCTAACATTACTTATGCTAGGCTAACCTATATCTGTTTTGGCAGTTCACCAAGATCATACTGTTAGAGAAAACATATTAGTCTGTGTGCTGTGTGACATTTCTTGACCATGTTCAAGTAAAAAAAAGGGACAATTCACATTGGCTAGACTTATGCTACAGGTTGACTATTCAGTATGAAGGCTTCAAATGAACATCAGTTTGGAAGCTTGTCATGGAGAAAAGGTTGCGCAACATTGGCAGTTTGGCCTCAGCAATGATAGTTGCAGCACTATCTGCAGTGTACCACATGAAACGAATGATTGAAAGACTTTTCTCATCGGACCTTGATGAATGGACGTCACATGAATACTCCAATCAAATCTCCAATGACTGCAGAATTATCAAGTTGAAATCATTGTGGAATGAAAAGGGCTATAAAGAATGATTCAAAATGTGATTTGTTTCATGTTTTCCTAAGAGAAAAGAAGGGCTATGTTATCACTTCAAACATGAAACGACCCATACATCACAGGTGCAAGAAAACCAAACCATTTTACACCGCTAATTCCCAGAGATTACCATTTGCAAACACTTAAGCCTGGCAATTGAACTTGCCTCAAGTTCACCAAGGCACTATAAGCAACTTTCAAATACATGTCACACCATAGTGTTGGATAAAAAAGACCAGTCCTTTTCATCATGTTGCATGACTTGTCTGAAAAATTAAGTACATATTCTCTCCATCCTTCAGTACTGAAGTTTTTGTTTCAATCAGTTGTTAACAGACTTCGACCAGACCTCCTGAGTTTGTGTAGGCCGCCTAGCATGAGGCTACTTACTGTACACCCTGTTATTTACTTATATACACAGTTCAGTAGCAGTAGGGCTACCAATCAGACAGCATGTACACAGCTAATGGACCATCTGGAATACAACCGTTGAAACTGTAAAGCGGTCGTGAAATAGGTTTGTGTGCCGTTTGGTAATACAACAATTGGCAACACTATTATGTGTTGATGTTCTTAGTGTCTACCGGCAGACAAGTGCAAATGTTCTTTCTACTGGCAAACAACGCAATCCTCCGGCATTTAGCCAGTAGTTAATTACCAGAATCGAGGCCTGGATCTCATGTTGAAGTTGAGAAGGTCTACATCTTGTAACTCACAGTAATTGCACCAGCATCAAGTACGAACTAAGACAAGTTTTAGTCTGTTGTAGTTACAGTGCAAAAAATTAATAGATTTTCTTATCGGCTCTTGCATAAAGCGAAGAATCAAAACGTGACACATACACTGTATATGGTTGTTAAGAGAATCTGTCAATGAATAATGAATATGCAGCATATGTACCTTGAAAGATCAAGTTATTGATTAGATACATGTGCATTCAGTTTATCTGATCTGCTGTTGTGTAAAAGCATCTCTGGAAGCAAGGAATGGCTGGCTTGAAGAAGTGATTTAAGAAGAATAAGACATTACAGATCAAGGTTCTTAAATACATCATCAGTGTCACCCTTTGTTTTACCAATGAAATAGACCAAGGCATTCAGTGCAGGGGGAGTAAGCTGTGCGTAATCACACACTGTCTGGGGGTGTGGACTGCTGAATTATGTAGCTCTGTGTGTAATCATGTTGATACTGCCTAGGGCATGGACGGCTTGTCCTTTCAGCATGCTGTCAAAGGTACACTGCCATAGTAACAAGGTGAACTATAACTCGTTTGTAATTTGCACACTGTATGAGTTATAGAGCTTGTATGGTTTTGTGGATGTTAAGGTAATAATTGATCAGAGATCTCATAATGATAATTGATGCTGAACAAAATTACCAAATTTTTAATAAAATTTTTGTAAAATATACGTAGCAGGTTTTTTATTGGTGGGGGGCGGTCAGGAGGGGGGCAGGGGATGTAAATACATCAAGTATTGTTTCCAGTATTTTAAGTTTTGTACCCAAATTAAGCTATAAAGTAATAACATTTCAAACTGTGACAAACACTGAATTGTTCCCTTGCATGCGATATCAGCTGGTTCAATTGCTTGCTCAAGATGAGCCAATCCTGGAAGCTACACATTACCAAACTGGGGTAAGCTGCAGTAATTTTTTGGCTGTGCTTTATATTGTGGATCAGTGCACAAGTGGGTACTGTGTTGTATTTAGTTCACGACAGTGAACATTGTACATAGCAAGCAATTTTCTTTAAAATAGGATTACCTAAATACTCTGCCTTCTTTGTCATCAAGGCACAAACGTACAATTTATTCACCTAATTGAACCACTTCTGTCCTTTTCGATTCCACCGGTCTTTTATCTGACATATTAATAACATCAAAGATACTTAATTGTGAAACCTTTGGCACAGAGGGGCTAAACAGCAGACAATAAGTTTTATGACATTTTGTTTTCAATTGTCTGCTATGATTATGCATTGATCAGTTTTTCGATATCTCTAAGTAAGTTGTAGTTATGATTTTGAAAAGTGCAATTGCTTACACATGAACAAACTTGAGGTCTTGTTTTGTGTATTTTTTCTTTCATTTTTTACAGTACACTACCCAATTGTGTTTGCTTCTTTGGGTACCAAGGAACAATTTAATTTAGTATTACACTCAACTTTTTGGCAGAGTGATTTTTACCGTTGCTTCTACAAACCTTGCAAAATACCATTGATTTGTGTATGTCAGTCAATGCTGTAACTTGCATATTTATCCCGTTTGTGTAAGAAATGAAACTAAGGTGTGTATTGTACTATTTCACTGTGTGTTAGTACAAGTAGGTCAGTGAATAATAATTTATCCCGAATCCCATCACAGAATGCAATGCAAAATGCTGTGCAAACTGGGTAAATTGCTAAGTGTAAAGATTCATAGAAGTATTTGTACATAGGCAACATGGTATTTTATAAGAGAAAGTTCATACAGCCTTCAAGGCTGCTATGCCAAATTTGAACACTTTAAGGATTTTTTTAGCGCGAGAAAATATATGCAAAAACTACATAATTTTTTTCATTGCCACAGTCCTAGTTTGGGGATTTTCATCCTATTATTCAGGAGAAGTGAATTTTTGAACCTCGCACCAACTGAACCTAAAATATTTTGAACAGTGGAGAACCATGAGCGCTGTGATGTCATTGTGGCACTTCGTTTGGGGGGATGCAGGGACGCTATCATTAGCAAGCTGCTCTGTAGTGAGGAAAGTTAAAATTTCTGAAAGCAAAATAGCGATTTAGATGGAAATTTCCTGGTGAAGTTGCAAGTTAGCATTCTTTAGGAGAATTAAAACGTTCAAGAATTCCCTAACTAGTTCTTCTTCATAATATGTTGTTCAGATATTTGTTATTTGCGAGATTTATTGATTCACAGCAAGACGCGAAGTCTATTCCTGTGTATTGTATCAAGGCCAAGCTTAGAGAGAGATCTGATTGAGTCTGACCAATATGCCACACTGACGTCATGTCTCTGCGTAAATCAGTGTTAGATTCAAATTGTCTAGCAGGACGGGCCAACATTTCAAGCACTCTATCACAGAAACTAAAATTCATGACCGGGCAAGGCTTAGTGCGATACAAATATGATACACACATTTGTTCAATCTACCTCAGGGAATAATTTATCCTGTATCTCATCGCAAATTGCTATGCAAAATGGTCAAAGTGCTATGCAAAATGGTCAAATTGCTATGCAAAATGGTCAAATTGCTATTAAAGTCTAAAGATGTATCACTTTTTACACAGGAACCACAGTATTTTACATGAGACAATGTCAGTGCCTTCAAACTGCACTACACAAAATTTGAACATTAATTTATATTCCACTGTACATATCAAATTTAATATTGTATCTGGCACTACTTTATATATGAGATAATTCACAAATATGTACAGTACAGGTATGTATCTAAGATCTACCTGACACACTGTACTTTATGTAGGAGATAATTCACATACATGTATCTAAGATCTACCTGACACACTGTACTTTATGTAGCTTCTACCATACTCTACATACTCTAGTTGATATATATGGGAGATGTACACATGTATTGCTTAAGATAATTTTGTACTGTACTGTGTACATAGCTGAATTACTACTCTAATAAGCATAAAGATGTACACATCTGTCTACATGATAGTACTGTACAACACAGGGTGTGACAAGTACTCTCTAGAGTCTTTATGGAGATGAAAATATTTCTCTACCTGATAACATACTGTACACTATACATGTGGCAACTAGTAACTTTAGTAAAAGAAGACGTACACATCTGTGTTTGGGATACTGTACTGATAAGTGTGTGCCACTGTGTGTATATATAGAGATGTAAATGTTTTATCTACCCGATACTAGTGTTTGCCGACGCGATACTACCCGGTTGCTAATTTATTACCCTAATCCTACGCAAAGTGTGATTTTTCTTTTTTGCAAACGAATGGTTAGGCAAGATTTTCCTATTGACTTAGTGTGGTGTTAGGCTACCATGTGGTCGCAGATAACAGCAATAACGAAAGTATTCCATGGATATCTTATAACTGCGTCACAATTTCAGCTAATAAACAGATGGTTAGGCTAGATTACCCCATTGACTAAGTGTGGTGTTAGGCTAACATGTGGAGGAAATTGAAAGAATTCTCACAATTATTATTTTCTCATTCGTTTATTTCATAGAAGACTCACAAGGAAATTTACGAGATTTTACTAATGGATTATAGACGGGATAACTAAAAAACAATTTCGCAAGTGGCTTTTTACTAAACGTCTATTCCAAATGCCATCAAATTGCGGGAATCGCGCAATCCCACGGCTAATGTGAACCCTGGGCCTGCATAATAGATAGTACTTAGTAGAAACTGTTTAAGAGCTAAATTGTATGTTTATATGGTCTTATCCAATAGAGGTGAAGAGCAAACATAAGCAGCGGCGGCAATGCGATGTAAGTAGTGACGTTAATTATATGAAGTTTTTAACAAGTTAATGAAAGAAATAAAGGAAATAGAAATTATTGAGGAAGGTTTATACCTTTTCTTACCCCTATTTGAACATGAAAACATTGTCAGTGGAGAATATAATTCCTTTATGATAGCATCCAATACGTAATTTTTTGAAAATCGCGATACACAAGGGTAAACAACTTTTTTCGGGTACCCGGACTATTACTACTATTACTACTACAATTACTATTACTATTACTACCACTATTACTACTACCTGCTGCTACTACTAATACTATTGAAATCTCTACTACTACTGTACTACTACTACTACTACTACTACTGCTACTACTACTACTACTACTACTACAACTACTACTACTACTACAGTACATGCTGCTCCTACTACTACTACTACTATTACAACTATTACTACTAAATTGCTACAATTACTACTGTATGTTTTTTTAAAGGTTTGATTATACAGTACACACTGTAGTTACACAGTCTAATTAAGGACGTGTCCTGCTTTTAAAAAGTAGTTATTCATTTATCCATATAAGTATCATTTATTGAGACAACAATGTCTTGGAACCTCCATATTTTATTGAACACAGGGGATTAATCCGGTTGTTAACAGAATTTTCCTCAGATTGTAAAGATTCCAAACTGTTAAACTTTCAGGTACAGTACTATAGCTTCTTTGAGACGTTGTCATATTGTATTGATTATTTGCCACATGTAATGTCTCTATTCTGTCTTTCTGAGAAATGTCGGTTGTCAAGGATGAATACATAAAATAGAAAAAATAAACAATTCATCTTCACCTGACTCACACTGTCACATAGTAATTGTGCAATAAAAAGGATAATAAATGAATATATCTTTTGATATAATATTTCTATATATTTTTAGGTTAAAGTTAATATTGATTGCACTATCAACTGTTCTGTTCATCTAAAAACCTAATCAATAGAGTGATCAGTCCTCCACACTGCTAGCATTACTGTACCATTCAATAACTCATTTCATTCTCAGAAACATTATGTTGTGCTGTATCTGTCCGATTCAATTGTAACAACATCCACAGTCCAGAGTTCGATCTACATTAGCCTATAATATCCTCCAGTTATCTGCTTGCTACTTTCATTTACATCCCAAAAGTCAATTACTACAGGCCTTAGATACCGGCTTTCCCTTGCATAATGTATTTGTGACGTAGACGATCAAAAAAAAAAAAAAGTGAAGAGAGGAGAAGAGAGAATGCTGGCTTCGTCCTCCAAGAGAAAAACCAGAAGATGCTGCTGCTACTTGGACGGCTACCAATTTAGTTTATACGTGGAAACTCCGCCTCTCGCCTTCAACTTAGGAGGAAACCTTGGCATAAACAGATATGACATCATAGCAATCTTTAGCCACGTACGGAGCGTAACGGAGAACGAACGGAAAGATATCATCCACTCAGAGGTCTGCATTCATAATCAGAGGAGAGTCAGACGTTGCGTGGGAGACTGTGCCGTGTCTGTGTTGAATCCCGTACAGTAATGGAACTTGCTGTTATTAATTGGGAAGAGCTGTGAATTTCTCCGTGTGAGCTAGTGTCTTCCCATCAGGAGTGGATGACTGTGTCTGTGTTAGCTTGGGATTAATGAAGTAGAGCTGGGTGTGGATTTAACCAGAAGGAAACGGACGGATTTTTTATATCAAAAGTATGTCTGTTTTCTCGTTTAACTTTTGTCCTAAATTTGATTATGACAACTGTCGGATTGTCTAGCAGTGGTGTTGGTTATTGTCGTTAATGCATGGCAGAGGTTTGGTTCATTCTAGAAAGAGAAATTATGAAGGCTGTTTATAAGTAAGGATCGATGCACTCCATACCTGGACTTATTTTATATTGTGTTATGTACGTTCACTGTGATGCATGTATGTCCGCAGTATTTTGTTTTTGTTTATTAAGAAAATTGTACATTTTAGTGATTAAAGTTGTTAATTGATAGTATCAACTGTTTGCTACAGTGAGTGGGATCTTCCACTACCAACCCCCTCCCCTTTTCTCTCCCCCCCCTCTCCATCCACTGTTATTTTCTTTCTCATGATAAATTCTGACTGTGCGATGTTGAGTATATGGTTGTGTTGCATTTAGTGTCAACATAACAATTTCAATTTCAAATTCATTTCTCCTATGTCTGTACAACTTAAAATACAAAATAGCAAAATTTTTGCAATTTTCATTGCTACAGTGCAGTAGTTAGTTTACTGTCATTTGTATGTCACAATATTTATCTGTTTCAAACAAGTTTGTTTGCAATACAAATTGAAACAAAAGAAACATAGTTTCAACCTAGTTTAAATTGAAGGCTAGTTTAATGTAGACATCTAAACTTAATGTAATGTTTAAAAGTATTTATGAAAAAAATAAGGAGGTGACACATGCAGTACTTCCCAGTATGGTAATTAAGTCACAACATGTTTACTCTATCCGGGTTTAATACTTTACGTTTTGACAACTTTTTTATATATATTATTTTTGATCTGATTATCCACTGACCTGTCTCAACATGACTGCATCACAAAGTTTCAAGTGATGCGCATGGAGCAACATTTTCCCTGAATAACCCTTATACACACACAGAGTCAACCTGTAACAAATCAACTATATCATAGGCCAGCTTACAGTGTTAATTCAATCTGTTTTGAAAGGATTTGTTCTGTGTTGTATCCATGTGTTTCATACTTCAGTTGTATGTTGTATGAAATTAACTGTATACTAAGTTTTTACATTACTACTCGTACATTCGTGAGGAATTCCTAGTATTGCTACACATACCTACCGTACATAGTGAGTTCGTGTCGGTACTTCCGTATCACTGTATATACTTACTGTATGCTTGTAATGGTACTGGCACCTGAAGCCCTGATCTCCTATTGGGATGTATACATACATACTGTGTATTGTGTACTGAGTTAGTGTTATTGCTCATACTATTCTATAGTGAGGATGAGTTACTATTCATACATATTACTGTCCATGTATGTATTGACTTTGTATTGGTACTCATCCATCGTTTCATTGTGTATACAATATTCCATATCTATACTTGACATACTTGATATATGACTACTTTGTATCAGCCACAGTTTTAAGTTTATGTCAAGTCATGAAAGGTACAACACAGTATGTACACTGTTTCTTCTTCGTGTAATACAAAGAGATAATTGTCCTTATTCATCTCAGGGAGATGAAACTACCAAAAGAGTGTTGAAATAAATTGTTTCATGATTTTATTTAAATATCACCCTTTGGAGGTTCAGTCATGATTGAGTCTTTATTTTCTCTTGTAAATCATGATTCTGTTTTTAATTTGCTTGCAGATGTGTTGATGGAACATGGCAACATCTTATGACACATTACTGCAACAAGTTGAAAATTTGACAGCAGAAAACTCCAGTCTAAAGAGGGTAAGTACAGCATCCCTCCCTTCCCCATCCTATCCCATCCCCTCCCCTTCACCCCCTCTCCTAACGAAAAAAATTCTGAGCATGCACAGTTCGTAGCCTAGAGAGTGAATGAAATGAAATTTAAAGGATTGCTATCACTGTGTGAGTGACCACACTTATCCACATTTAAAAGGATTGTCTGGTAGCCCTAAGAAGTACTCTTAATAAACGATAAATAATTTTCCAAACATGTTGTCAAATATGAGAATGCTAATGTTGCGTTTGACAGAGAAACGATTTTTAATCCTTTAGGATGGACATTTCAAATATGATTTGAACAGTAACGAATGTGACATCTTCGCAAATGCAGAGTGCGACATAAACCACGCTCCTTACAGTACCTACAGTAATCACAAAGAAAATGCTTTTGTATACAGATTAATTTCTTCCTTCAATTTCTGTGAAATTTCTTATAAATTAGATATGTTCTTAAAAACTCCTTAAGCCGCCATATATTGGTGGTTTCATGGTTTTGTGTAACACAAGATAAGTTTGAACAGCAGACTCTTCGTTGTTTACTTTGCGATGTTCAGCTCCAATGCGAAGAATGTTCGCATGTATAGGCTACTCCAACGTTTACAATCGGACAATTCTGCGAAGCCTAAGCTTCTCGGTACTACATTCTGCTCTGACATCAATTCCGCCAAGTTTCATCTTTCGGTGTTCCAAATACTTTTCCTTTTACTGTAAAGTTGATCTGTGAAGTTTATTTCAGCGATTTCGAAGAACAGTTTATGAACTGTGGTTTGAGTGTGAGGGTGTATTATGTGCAACGCTATGTACGTATACCAACTGGGCATGGTAGGCTGTATACGTTCGCGATATGTACGTAATATATAATCTAGCAATCACCTGTGCGTATACACACGAGAGTGTATTTGCTGCGGAAATAGGAGTGCTAACTTCAAGTCGCTCATTTTGCCAATTTGCCTGCACAATGAAAATCACCAAATTGATACGTTCAAACAAACGGTGCTTTTGGTGAGAAACTGGTGAATTTGAAAACCAGATTTCTACAAGGAGAAAACGTTGAATGGGGACAATTTTCACATGGTTAGAAAGAGAAAAATAAGAACTACAAAGACAATGTATCAAAATCTTCCACCAGACAATTCCTTTAACTACACAATTGAGGAGAAAATAAAAAAAACAAAGCATGTCAAATTCAGCTGGGGTATGATGTCAAATTTCCATAATAATACGGACCAGTTACAGTTGTAATTCTAATACGTCACAGGTACTGTATGCCATAACAGTATGATGTTATCTAAGAATCAATAAATATATACCTTGGCACAGACGACACCATAGTAACATACACAGCAGTATGCTAGACAGATGTCTTGGGAATACAAACTAGGACTTTGTCCATCTATACATTTCTGATATAGGTCAGGTTTAGGAGGTTAAGAGAGGGAGATTCACAAGTTTTTTGGGTCTGTAACTTGTAGTTAAAGAAGGCAGCTGTATGCAAAATTTACAGTGTCGACCAAGAACCTGTAGTCTGAGCATTCTGAATATATTTACCTTATACTTAAAGATACCTAGTTAACAGCCACGGTAAATTTGCATAACCTTTGAAAACTACATGGTTCCATACTGTAGTAACATTTTCCCTAGTAACAAAAAAAGTGCTTTCACACTGTTTATCACAATTTTACTTTACCAGTGGTGAGAGTAGAATGTTACAGTCCAAATTTGTAGTCAGTTGATAAGAGTAGAGGAGTACGCACAAGTCCATACTAAACTGAACGCTTCTAATTTCAATCCGTAGATCATCGGTGAACTTAGAGGTTAGTGTATTATGGTGAATCGCAACAAAAATTAGAACCAGAGGGACACACTGAAAACACTGTTCACAAACCCTGTCCCCACAGAACTGTCTGACACTCTTAAACAGAGTGGGCAAAAAGGATAGAAGAGTCATTGACTTGTACCGTAAGGCATCCTGTCAATTGTAGGATGATGAAGGGGTGGGGAGAGGGAAATGGATGGAGGAAGGGGAGGTGTGGGGGGGTGGGGAATGCAGTATCCTGCGTCCAGGCTGTGTAGAACATAAGCCTTTGCACTCTGCATCCTTGCAAAATAGGCACTGCTGGTTTGCAGAATTAATCTATGTTGCTTTGATATTGATTCAGCCTGACTGGAGGGGATCTTGCAGCAGCTGCAGCTTTTCTTTTCGAATCGGTTTCTAAGGATAATAAGGAAATACCGATATGGAAGGTTGCACTACTGTACTACAGGAGCCATGAGATATACATACAATACGGTTATTTTAGTTTACCAGAACCTAACTGGCTGCTTTAAGGACATTAATTGGATCTTTTGATTAGTGCCCTAGTTATGTTTAATATTAATGAAAGATACAGGAGCAGAAGACGTCTTTACGATGTTACATCATTAACAGATTAATTATTGGAGAATTACCAGAGGAATTCCCATCCTACTGCGCGGTAATGCAGCTATCCCAACGGACATGATTTACAGACACATATATCCGTACATGTGTGTGAACCTGCAGAATAAAGTACAGCACTGTCATAGTACTCATAGTACTGTCAAGATGTGTGAGTCAGACTGGAAGCCTGCACTAATCAGATTTTATGGAAAACACTCGTGGGATTGATAGCAGAATTTAATTATTACCAGTCATTTCATGAAATGAGGCCAATTATGTTAGACTTTAGGGTAAAAATCGGGGATGATAAAAGTAGATCTAAGCTGTTCCTAAGTTTTTAAATGACTTTTAATTCTTGAAGCTGTAAGAATCAGATCAACATCACAGATGACAATGAGTGGACGCTGGAAGGTGTCGCTTGCTTTTGTCTGCCTCTAGCAGAGTCGATTAACGGCAGAAGATGGAACCAACGAAAAGTACACAATCCTGTCGGTAGGTAGAAGAGTCTTCGAACTTCAGATATATCTTACAAAATCCAGCAGATTGCCACTCACAAGCAAATTAGGAGGGGATGTAAATATGGAGGGAGGGGATGTCAATATGGAGGGAGGAGATGTCAATATGGAGGGAGGGGAGGGGTAGGGGGAATAAATAGATAGTGGAGATCCTTTATAAAGATGGACCAATGGTGGTGGCCTCAAATAATGTCTCAAAGGGGTCAACGTACAGTATGGGGTTTTAGCAGTATTTTTTCAACCAAGGGATGAAGTCTTAAAAAGGCTGTTGTGCAATGTTGTGAGCACAGACCTCCTGCAGTATCGCCTTCCTTAAATTAATTAACTTTCTAAAATAAATAGTTTGCACTTCAAATGCAAAATACATCCTGTTTACTGTACATGTAGGGCCTGTTCAATATTTAGCAGTGAGATGGCTACACGGAGCAGGGTTGGCAAGCTGAGAGCCATCCCAAGATTCCAGTAGAATGTGTTATTGCTACAGGAACTGCTAAGGTATAGATTTTTTAAAGTGTAGGTATAAGTTTTTAAGGGAGGACCTAAGTTAAACATTTACTTCCAGTGAATGAGGAATGTACATACACAATTGGCTACAATAAATTACTGTAAGGCTTGATTAGTGAGTGCAAGTTGCACAACCGTCTTCAATTGTGCCTAGATTACTGCAGTGCAGGTTCAAGCTCGGTGTTCGCCCATCAGTGAATTGTAAACAAGGGAGAAAAACAGCTGGAATTACAACCTACACAAAGGTAGTGCACAATGGTGGAAGTCTTGTAGTTTGCACACGTCTGTAGAGTAGAATCACTTAAGTACTCTCCCTGTAGTGTTGTGGTGGGACCCCCATCCTGTTGGTACAGTATAGTGCAGCATGAACTATATATGTTACACACAGTAAACGGTATGCTAATTTGTGTCCTGTATCTTTGTACATTACTACATGGACGGGCTAATTACACGCAGTCTGTATTGCTAGTAGCAGACTTAAAGCAAGTCCATTCTTGTCCCTGTATTCTAGCACAGTTTCCTGTAATTTGTACTGGCCGATTGTACTCATACCCTTTACTCCGGGCAGTTTTGGAATGTACAGAATATACTACTGTAGTGCAGGATTAGAGTTGTACTAAACCTAAGGAACCTGGTACCTCATACTCAAGCAAGGGGTTCTCTACATGTCCTGGTACTCATGCATGCTGTCGTACCCATACTTCATACGTCCGGCGAGTTAGTGTACGTATAAAAATATTACACACTCTTAAGTACTAATTATACTACAGTATGTATGTATGTACTGTACTGTGTACAGTAAAATTACCTGTGAGACTTGAAAAAAACATGTCAGGAAGTTTTCCTAGCTTGCTTGCATGATGTAACTTAATTTACCAAACGGATGGCATACTATGCAGGTATACCATGCAGTATGTATATACCATATACCATTTCTACCATTCTTTTTGCTGGACCCCCTGTGTCTTGGCTCATTTCTTCAGGGCTGTGTATTTGTTCTATGCTATTGGTGTGAATCTGGACTGATCTGAAGGTCATGCACCTCTAACAACAATTCAATGTGAATTGCTGAAATACTCTTGTCAAAAGTTTTGAGAATTAGAACAGTACTATAAGCTGCAGACTTAACAATGTTTCATAGTGCTGTAGGTACAGACTAAAAATCATCAAATTACCTCCCATAAAGGTGGGTAGTATTGCCTTAGTCTGAAAATACCTGTGTGTTTGAAAATTACAATACTCATTAGTTTGTTTTGTGAGAAATTTTTAATATTACCTACACTGTTGTTTTTTATTACTGTTTTTTGTCTGCAAATTATATTGGACAAAATGTTCCCACTTAATAGAATGGTAGTATGTTTTCCACATAATGCTGCGCTGACCATTGTCTATGCTTCCAGTATAAATTCTTTAGTCATGGTGTACTATACTGTACTGTACTGTAGGCAACCTGTAAGATGTTTGCAGACTGGACATTTTAGCATGCATGTTGAAATTCCACTATCCAGAAAAATGAGTAAAAATTCTTTTAAACTGCATTTTATTAGCATGAATAAATGACCCTCTTCCAGCGAGCACTTGCACCTCATAGCACTGCACAAACTATGTACCTTGATTTACGCTGACTCACTTCCTCCGTGAGAACTTCCATTACTGTTACCTTGGCTGACCTACTAGTTAAAAGAATCAACATCTTATTAATGTTTCAAAATGAAATCATAAACCTATAGATGGTGCATAAATCTACCGCACTCTACTGTAGCCCCCCTCCCACCCCCACCCCCCATCCTTTCCGCCATCAAATATTAACTCTTCTCTTACAGTGAAGAACATTAATATTATCTTTTTTTTATAGGTGGAAAAGATTCATGGATTACTGAATCACAAGAATGTCC
>KN887361.1:48823-59974 GCA_000934455.1 Apostichopus parvimensis | reverse complement strand
CAACACCTTGTAGAAACAGGTGTTTGTTAGTTACCATATACAAACAATTAATAATAAGTGAATAGATTTTCTGTCCAACACCTTGTAGAAACAGGTGTTTGTTAGTTACCAAATACCATATAGTATAACTTTACATATGTCGCTCTGTGTATGCTGCATTATTGCTACTGTTTATTGTGAAACACTTAACGAATGTCTCGCAGATGTCTGTCAGCTTCCCATTAGAAGAGCCCAAACTTGTGAATATTCATATTGTGTAATTATTGCAAGTTAAGCCGGGTAACAGTTTGCCTTTTGCCTAAATTGTGGATTCTCAAGTCAAGCAGTAACGTCCAAGGAAGTTACTCTGCTATGCCTAGAATCAATTCTGAGTGATATTTTAAAAAATATTTCAAGAAAGCTGGCAGACTGCTTAGAAAGTTTGTTCAAGGGTAGTGTTACACTACTGTTACTATTTATTTATGGATGAGTGACCTGCTGCTATGTACAGTAGACTTGTTGTATCCCAATTGGGTCAAAGGTCTATAAAATTATCACATCTGATATATTAAGACAAAATATGGAAGCTAGACAATCACTGCATGGAGAACACCAAAAACACTGAAAACAACAAACATAAATGGTGTTTTTTTTTTCTCCCTGTTGCATCAGAATAGTGCTTTTTTTTCAAGCCATCTCATTAGCTTTCCAGGTTTTTTTATCTTCTTCTTCTATTGATGGCTTTAGGATTTTATTTTGACTTGAATATGTTCATTCTTTTATTTAATTTGACTTTTTTTTCATCTTCAGAGATAAACTTGGCATGAAGCTGAGCGGAGCATTGTCTCTGTTTAGTGATCATTGTGAGAGCAAGTGGAAACAAATTCATAATTGTTACAAAGACTGGTGGAACAAGTAAGTTTGGGGTCTGCTTAATATCGCAAGCTGGCCAAGTCTTCTCGCTGTCCGCCCATTGGCTGATTATGTATATCCTCAAGTAGTCACGCCATGACACATGACAAATTATTTAATGGTCTTCCAAGATGACCAAAATTTATGTTGAGACAACCAGAATCAGCTGTGGGAGGTTGTATGGCACAGGACTAGTTGTCTGCATCAAATTCACATTGCACTGTAAGTAAATACCCCAAATGCGTAAATATGATAAAATGATATCATGGTGTTCTCTGCACCAACCCTACACATCTCTCCTACAGTGTACATACGTATAGGTCAGTGTTATTTAACTACATTTTGGAGGGAAACCAAACTTGCGGTGCAGACAACAAAAAACGCAAGGCATGGTCCTCCCAAGGACGACCAGAAAAAAATGCTTTAAATATTTGCCCTGGTGACCCCCTTAGCCAAGCCAGACATGTCTACCATACTAGAAAGAACATTTGTTTCAGCAAAAACCACTTTGCCAATTGGAAACCTCTCTTACATCAGGACTGTAGCCATGTTGTTCATCCTTGTGAATGCTTTGAGTTAATGAACTATGTTCTCATAAATTGAGAGTGAAAGTGGTGGAATCGTTTTTTTTTTCATGTTTTTGTTTTGTCTTTAATTAGTGATGCGTTACTTCATCGATCCCAGGCAGAGGATGTCCAGGCCATGATGCATTCATTCATTGCCACTGCTCATCGCCTTAGGGATTCCATTAGTGAGGTAAGATCTCTCACCTTCCTCCTCCTCTCAACTTTATACTCTTATGGGATTCGTTTATCATTTTCAAAGCTATTTGCCAAAGTATTTCATTCAATAAATTTTGACACAGTTAATGTGGTTCACAATTAATGCAAAAAGGGAATGAGGAAAGCCACACATACAAACACTATGGTCGTCACCGGTTCATCCTCGTAGTAATTCTAGCAAATGGATGATAATAAATACTCGGGTTCCCACTGTCATATTGAGCACATCTAATCACTATCCTTCTGATCGTAGGTGCTAGTCCTCCCAAAGAGTCAGTATCTCCAATCGTCTGACCACAGCATTTCAAACCTGACAGTTACCGACTGGACATATATCATTTCTTCAATCCGTTTCACTCTCCTTGTTCCCACCACGATGATAATCATATTTGTTACTGGTTTTTTCTATGCAGACTTTTAGATGTGTATATGAAGTAGATCAGGAAAAAGTTTATATACCTTGTCTACGTGGTATATTCCTGATTTACACGGATTAATGAATATTAGACCCGAGCACTCCCCACCATGCTTCTTGTATGTACACTGTGTAAATATAGAAGACCCAGATGAGGTTGATTGGTATTTCTTTGCCATTCTCATTGATTTTCATTGCTTTGCAATTTCTTTGACAGCTCGTTATGAACATCCAGTCAGGCAGCTTGCGATATCAGAGGATAGTCAACCAGGTATACTCGGACAGATTCAACCAAGAACAACCCGTTCTGATGGACGCCTCTGACGCGACCACCAGCATGAGTGGAATTGTGAGAAGCCAAACAGTTATTAAGTTTTGTTCATGTCTTCCCCATTCCTATCTTTACAAGTTCCCTTTGGAACGTATCGGTATATATTTTTCTGTTCATGTTACCTGCGATCCGCCTGCCCAAGGCAAGAGAGATATTTAGTTATTATGTATGTATGTGTGTGTGTATGACGTCTGCGGTCAAAAAGACACCCTTGGTAAGCAAATAAAATTGGTAACTATGGGAGGAGAATTTTGAATTAACTTTTCACTCTGTACATAGATGCATATTGAGTAGTGATATTTTAGTGCATTTTGTGGTCATTGTAGGTCACCAGAAATCAAACAATGAACCTTTGTTTATCGAGGTAACTCTGGAAAAGCAGCTTTCACAAGACCAGTTGCAGCGGTAGGGAACTGGGTGGCTAAATCTTGGAACTTGAAATTTTTTGCAAAATTTGAAATCGACAGAAACTATTTTCCTCTACCTCCACTTGATCCCCTTTTGTGTCTGGTTTCAAAGATTTCAGATAATTTACCATTTTGGAACTTAACAAATGCAATGATGGCAGGCCCAGATCATGCAAGGAACCTGCAGATTTCAGCAGTATCATTAGTATTCAATGCCTGGTGTTGGTAAGCTCTCTGTGAGGAATACTTGAAATTTTGATGAGGAAATCTTGTCCTACCTCAGGTTGTAACGAAGGACGTTGGCCACGGTGTCGTAGCCCAAGAGACGCATTCTCCCCAAGCACAAGGGGAGAGCACCCTCGAAGTGTCGTCATCGGATCTAAGATCGTCGATTAAGTCCTTGGGGCATGTGGCGGAAACTGTAGCACAAGCTAAACAAGGCCTAGAAAAAGTCAAAGAAAGTGGTCAAAGCTGGATGAAAATGACCAAGAAGCAAAAGATGATGTGAGTACTACAACATATCATCAAACCATAACATTTTAAAGCAGCTTCTTGAGATGGGTTTTTTGTTTGTTTCCCAAACTTCAAGAGTAATTTGTTAACACTTAACAACACTGTTTCTAGCTTTTTACACCAATGGAAGGTTTATTAATGTACAAGAGATTAATTAATGTAGTCTCTTCAGATCCCTCAACATTTTGTTGTCCTGACTCGATGTCGTTCGTAGTTGTAAACACATTTCAATGCTGGTTGGACAAAAAAAAATTGCAGAACATGTAGAATGTAGTGAACTGGAAGTGAAAGATGACAATCAAACTAAGTGGCTTACTTATGTATGCTATGGAAGTGTCGGACAGAGTCGAAAAATAATCTTGTTCAAATTCATCCCCCAAAAGACTACTTTAAGATGAAAATAAATCAAAGTTTAAGATCAAATAGAATTAGTGTTAAACTTGCTTACTGATAAAAGTTTCCATCAGTTCCTGTCTGTTTCTGCAAACATTCACTGTTTATCTTTCTTGTTGGTTTCTTACCTGAACACATAGGTTGTCCATGCAAACATTCACAGTTTTTCTTTCTTGTTGGTTTCTTACCTGAACACATAGGTTAACCATTCTCGATCAGAGCATCCAGTCAGGAATACCTATTCTAGAGAATGCTAAGGTCATTTCTACAGGATAACAGTGATTGGGCAATGGGAGAGCACATCACTTTTCTCCTGTGGAAATGTACAAGCAGTCTGGTTGGAAAAGCCTCCATGGAGCAGAAGACTGGAGAACGGTGATTGGGTGATGAGAGAGCATCTCACTTCCTGTGGAAAGGTACAAGCACTCTGGTTGGAAAAGCCTTCATTGCGCTGAGGGACGATAAAGGCCCTCCTACATGCTGAGCGGAATCGCTGTTCAAAGAGAGTCATGTAGCCTTACTCTTCTGGAGGAAAAAAACAGGGACAGACATTTTGTTTTGGGAAGTAGAAGGAATTTTTCCATATTTTTGAAGTGATCTTTTTTCTTTTTTTTTTTCTTAATGTTTTGTTAGTTTTGAGAAGACAGTGAGAGTGAGCAAATCCAGTATACGTGAAGTTACTGAAGTGTTGCAATGGTCTGTTGTTACTTCTTTCAGAAGAAAACTGAAATGGCTCTTTTTGATGAAAAGCTGAAATGAGTGGAATCATCTTTATTCTTGCCTGTTGGTCCTTTCCAACCTAATTAGCTCAGAATGAGTCTTGGAAAAGGGATTCCATCGAAAGCAGAAGCGAGTGAGATGAGACAAACGATGAAAGTAATTATTAAATCGTATGAAAATCGATAAAAGTTTGGCTGCAGTCCAACTTGCGTTTGAAATGGTTGTGGTCAGAGGTAGAGGATAATTTTTAGTGGGGTTGTTAGGTTAAACTACGGAAAGAATTTTTGATATTTAAAAAACAGATTTCTAAACTGAGCCCAGCTAACAAATTCAATCAGTGTATATTCCACCTGTTTGAAGCGATGAACTCAGTTTCAAATGTGGATTACTGTCGATTGTTTTTGTCTGTAAACCTTTGTCTTTACAGGAAAGACAAATCAGCTTTAGACATTTGATATATATATATACACTAAATATGTACACTGCATGAAACTGATATTACCCAGTTCTCCGGAGAACAGAATTTTGTACCATGTCTTAAAGGTGGCGTTCATGTTAATATCGTCACCACGAGTGTGAAGCTGCGTAAAGCTTTCGGTGTTGTGTTTAAGTATACAGCAGATGTTTATTGGAGTTTGTAGTCTACGTTCTAAGCGTGATATAAATTGTGTGATAGTCAAGGAAACTTGTTGCAGTATTTGCTCGAAGCAGTATTAAGAAATGGAACACTCACTGCTAAATCAAGTACCTTACGTTTTTCAAAATGTGTTTCATGCATACTTTTTACGATTTATTTCTAACCTCTAACAAGATTCAAGCTTTTTTTTGTAAATATCCGGTTTATGTACAGCAATCCAAAATAGTTGAGAACATCTTTAGCTCCTGAAAATTTGTCCAAAATGCACTCAGGTGTTTTTTTTTTTTCACCTCCCAGGTATCTGCACACATACCAACAAATGAAATGAGAGAAATAAATTGATTTGAAATGTCAAAATAGGCCAAAAATAAGTATAAACGTATATCACCATATTTATCACCATATATATATCACCATATATCACCATTCTCAACCTGTCTAACATATGTTGGGTAGTAATGACCTAATATTAGTCAAATTAAAATATCAGAACAGAGACAAAGCAAAAAATCTTGTTAGATCTTGGAAATCGTTAGCATTTTATGTTAAAGCTGTTTAAATGTGAAATTGAGGTGTTCTAATCCTTCAATCTATTTTCCGTACATTTTTTTTTAAACTTAACTGGAAGTCCAATTGTGACCGTCTGTGCTACGACTTTTTGAGAACAGACTTCTCACCGAAAAGCTTGTGAAATTATGACAATTTGTCACAGTTTCTTGTAAAAGAATAAGTAGTTGTTCTTGATTAATTGACTTTAGTGAGGGACAACTGTAACATAATCAGTTTTTAATGTTATATAGCAGCATATTATGTCGGGAATGCGGTAACGCCACAGATTGTCATATCACCGTAATGTTAAATGCTGTTTAGCATTGGAGTTTTATGTTCATGTGTCGCTGTTGTGTGTTTGTCCGTCTTTTACACATGTGGTTCTTACATGTCACAGTAGAGAAATCTATGTTCTTTGTGTTCATTCGTGTAAGGTTGTCAGCGAATAATTTTGTTTGTATCAATGCCCAAAGTCGGGGTAGCATTTAGGAAACTAAATTCGCTTATCGTTTTATGATAGTTATTTGGTGACTGGTAGTCTGTATTGTTAGGGAAGTATCCGGCAGGGAATATTTTAGTGTTCAGATTTTGTGGAGCAGGTTTTCAGGGCCTCTGAACTTTGGCTCCTATAAAATACTATGGTTTCTGTGTGAAAACCTGCTATGACATCTGTGGACCTGTAAAGCAACATGACCATTTTACATAGCAGCATTTTGCGATAGTGGCTTTACTATTATTCTCTGAACTGGTGTAGGGTAATTTAGTTTCACCTTGTACAGTTGACCTGTTCAGTGCTAGGAGATGCAGTCACCGCCTTCAATCAGAGAGTTTACCATTTTTTTCAAAGGGAAGCACAGTGCATGCTGGGAAGTAGTTTCGCGGTGCAATTAACAAGTTGTATGCATAAGACAAATTTTGACTAGTTGCAGGTATTCTGACAGTGACATATTAATCACAGTGACTACAGCGTGAATACATCAACTATGTTACCGTTATGATTAATACAGTACCAACTCTAGTAGGAGGATTAAGAAAAAAAACACATTTTAAATGGCAAAAAATGACATGTTAAGCCAAAGTTAGCTGGTAGGGTTTTCAACTAAGCTCCACTTCTTGACACTACTCAGCCTTGCATGTAACGCGACCTCTTGTTCAGATCTTTCTTAGATGTTTGAAGAGAGAGAGAGAGAGAGAGGTGGAGAGAGGAGAAAGAGAGAGAGGAGAGTGTCCAGCATGAATGAATAGAAACCACAAACTGCATCCCGGGCACAGACATTATTCTACCGTTTTCTCCTACTTTTGGTTTTGATGATAATCGTAACCTTTGCATTCATGATGGCGTATGTAGGTATCTGTGAGTGTGTTTGTGATGCCCAGCTTGTAAACACGATATCTCAAGAAGGGAAAGTCAGACCACGTTCATATTTGATGTGTAGAAGTACCACATTAAGTATAAGAAGCCTATTGTTTTTGGTTGAGGTCAAATGTCATTTGGGGTCACCATGGGTCAAATTGTGAACCCTTGTATACATGTGCAACCGCACAGTACATTACATTAGATTCATGACGAAAACTGCTCATGTTACATCATCGAATGCACAATGCATTTTTGCATTCTGGTTTTTCAATTTTTTTTCCTACCTATTCTCAATTTTATTCTATATTACACACAACTTATTCTAAAGTAGAATAATCAATATATTTGTAATTTCTATGAAAGTTTGGTAGATGGATGATTGAATTTTGAAAAGAGCAAATAAGTTGGTGGCTAAGAACTGGAGGAGTTGAACGAGTACACCTTAGGATAGATGTACGTTGTACTTCAGGCTGGACATCTGGATCGATCTCTGACTGGCAATTTTGTAGTCGGAAGAGTCGAGCATCGACACATCCATTGGGGTGAATAGTTCAGACAACAAAGGTTCTTTCCAATACTTTCTTTACTCTTTTCATAATTTCTATTGTAATCTACCAGTCATGTTTTGTTGTTGATTTGCTTCTTTTTTGTATATGTATTTTTGATGAATTATAGTTAGTTCTTATATAGATATAGAACCCACCCCCCAAGAAAAAATTGTTAAAAAAAAAAGTTATAAGAATGCTAGAAGAAGAGAATATATATACCAAAGACATAGGGAAGTGGAAAAGGTATTGTAGAGCTAAGGCAACTTGCTGTTTGTGGCCAGACACTATTTGAGTTGAGATGTTAGTTTATATAACTTTAAAGATGTTGATGACGTCATAGTGCAGTGAGTTAATGGTTCAGGCGCGTAGCCAAGGGGGGTGCGAAGGTGGGCAGCCGCCCCCCGCCCCCCTTGAGCATATTTAAAAAAAAAAATGTTTAATGTTTTTATGATATCGCTAGTAATTTCAAAAGAGAAAATGCTTTCAAGGCCTGGGAAGTGCCATTTCCAGCGATCTGGGAGGCATTTTCAGCCAAAATTTTCTTGTACGCTTCGCGCCAACCATGGTGGCGCTACGCTTAGATAGTTTCTGATAGTTTGACTACATATTCGCCCCTCCCTCGGCAAATTCCTGGCTACGTGCCTGTAATGGTTCAAACAATGTCCATATTGAACCACCTTTAAGTATGTTCAATATCTACTGGTATGGGTTATCATCCAAGATGAGAATCTATGTCTTCTGTGTTCGCTAAAACAATTAGGTAAAGAAAAAAAATAGAGATAAAAATATAAAAAAATAAGAAAATAAAAAGATAAAAATAAAAATAAACCAAGCAATGACTAAATCCCGTACATGATCAGTATTATGACTATTATTACTCATTTTAAATCATTTTGTTTTGTTCCAAAATTTCTTGAGAGGTAATAATCTTTTTGTTTGTTTCCTATTCATCTTCCATTTTGGAAGAGAGATCTTTCGAAGATATTAAAATCCAAGTTAGATCTCGAAACGAAATAATTTTCCATCATTGTAGAAATGAGAAATTGGGGCATGAATTATTATTGTTTGCCTTGTATGAAGTATGTTTAATCGGGAAAGGGAAACTGACTTAAATCGTCTGGGTTATTTTTTTTTTTAAGGCTTATCCTAATACAATTTAATCCTAATACGATTTAATCCTATACAATTTAATCCTAATACAATTCAAAAAGGTAGACTAGGGGAAGAAAGAGAAGCCATTTTCATGAAACTTTGCATAGTTTGTTAGGTATGTAATGAATTATTTTGGTTGATCATTTCACTTGTTTATGTTTTTGGTTTGTTGATAGGATGTTGCCATAGTTATCTTGTTGTTTTCTTCAGGTTACCCTTTGTATTTGCTATTTTTTTTCTTTTCTCTTTATTCTTTTCTTTTGCCATCTATGTAAGTTTGTAATTATCATGTTTATTTGTTTTGTGACTCTTTTGACCTCTCAAGTGAGGTCAAGCAGAGAGAGTTATAAAAAAAACACCAAACCATGGTGGAGAAATTATCTGGCCAAGAAAGTTATAAATTTCCAGTATTTTCCATTTTGCAAAATATTAAAAGAACATTCAGCAGTAGTCCTTAGTTTGATAAGCCAGTAGTTATATTTGCAGTTTTCTGCCTTTGTGATATTAAAGACCCTATATGTCTTACATTTCTAAATCGTGTCTTAGTATTCGAGAAAACATATGTTAACTTCATATGTACATATATCCTCTCTACAAAAAGAAACATTTGAAGAAGAGACAAAAACAAACAAAACAAAAAATATATAAAAGTTGAGACATAAAATCTGATTTGAATATATTTGATCATTTTGGTAATGTTTGTATCACCACAACTCATAAAGCAACTATTTCAAAAATCAAGTTCCAGTTTTATCTCATAAAGCAAACATTCAAAAATCAAGTACCACTTTGTCCAATTTCCGCGACTTCTTGTTCGGCGATCGTCAGTGCGGGCTCTTGAGCACAGGGTCCAATGTATACACACACAGAGATTCCAAATCAGTTCATCTCTTTTGGTACTGAACTCAAGTTGCTAGGTCTGGGTCGTCTTCAAGGAATAGATGGCAGCCATTGCTATGTTGAATATACACCAATGGCTAGTGTACCTCTTTGTGAAGCTATCGTGAGTCTATCAATTGGTCACAAGATATGTGAGGTCTATGTTCAAAACCAGTGTAGGTTAGGTCCTATGTTAATAGCCTGTGTGGATTACAGTTGTTCTAGGCAAAGGCCTTAATGTTATAACAATGGTACACACAAATACTATATCTTTTGTTAACATTGACCCATCACTAAGGTATGCTTAAGGATTTCCTTTTTGGCAAATAGTTCCAAAAGCAATGAGATCTGTGTAGTACAAGTACACTCACAAATAAAAAGGGAAAGGGCGGTGGGGGGTGTTCTTGAAGTGGATACTTCCTTCAGAAACAGTGAAATATTATGCAGTTACTTGTCTATGTTCAAGACTTGTTAGTATGTATTTATGTAGGTTTCTTGTTGTTTTAATCAAGATTTAAGATGAGTTTGAGTGGTCTGAACGGTGTGGCTGACCAATAGTATCAGTAACGTGTGCCACAGACCTTCATGAATTAACATCTGTTCTAAGATGTGGAAAGGGTATTGGAGCCAACAAGTTTATATAGATTAGTGTACTATACTCATGTAGATATGTACTAAAGGAAAGGTAAAGAACACATCCAGTGGAGGAATTATGTCACATGACCATTTTATATCTATAATTCTGAAAATTGTAGAAATATCTGAGAGACGTTAATTCCTTCACTCACTCCTTCAGACTCTTCAAGGGATGTAGAATTTATAATATTGAAGAGAAAAATATCCGACAGGGCTAGTTGAAATCCCATCAATAGCCCCCAAACAAATATCTTGCCCATAACTCAAGGTTATGTTTGATTGAATGTAACCTTCAACTACTCCAGGAAGTTGGATTACAGTAGGTGGGGTCTGTGGGTTATAAAGTCTTTGAAAGCTTTACTTCAGCTAAAATAATCTTGTTCTTTTTTATGCTTGAAACCTGGATACATTGGGAATTGTTTGCTTAGCTGTCAAAGTTCTCTATACCACTAAAGCATTTCATCAAAGAGTTTTGAGTACAAAGCTAAGACATTTTCAGCTCAAGTGCCCTTTTGACATCCTCTGTTCAGCTGATGCAATATTTGAAAAATTTATATCTTTGCAATATAATATGCCAACTATATGATATGAGGATTTGGTACAATATTCTATGAGGATGTGTTGAAAGGATTTACTGGTTGGCTGAAAATTGTCCGCAAAAACATTGTCCAAAAAAGCACATCCTCATAGAATATTGTACCTCATATCATATAGTTGGACACCCTCATGGCATATTATATTGCAAAGATGTAAAATCCTTTCAATAAACTCCGAAGCAGTTAATTACCTGTCCTAAACCAATAGACATGCAAAGTTCTGTAATATATCATCTTTATTGATAAAAGTATACATATCAGTCATGTGATTATAGGAATGTTCTCTGTACTACTGCTCACAACTCTGTCTCCTATACTTGGTATTAATGTTAGTTTACTACACTT